>JBBMKE010000010.1:13139306-13150803 GCA_037834125.1 Lippia alba | reverse complement strand
TCTTTCCTAATTGAACCTATGTGCCAATGGATTGGATCTAGACTAGTTTGGGCCATTAGCAATTTTATTGTGTTTGTATGCATGGCTGGAACTGCTTTTATTAGCTTGGTGTCTGTAAGACAATATTCTGATGGGATTCAACATGTCATCGGCGCAAATGATAGTACGAAGATTGCCTCTTTGGTTGTTTTTGCTGCTCTTGGCCTTCCTCTTGCTGTAAGTGTTTCTGAAGCTATATATACTTGGCCTTTTTCTTCATCCATTTTCAGAGATAGTACTACAAGCAAAAGTTTTTCATTTGATGCTTTAAACTTGCATTGCAGGTCACTTACAGTGTACCCTTTTCTATCACTGCTGAGTTAACTGCTGATTCAGGAGGCGGACAAGGTATGCTCGCCATCTACTCTTCCTCTCTTATTAATTTGAAAACTGCTTTGATCGCAAACGATGTTATTTTGTTCAGGTCTGGCAATTGGAGTTCTAAATCTTGCTATTGTGATACCTCAGGTAGTTAGTTAACCATTATGCATCTCTATTACCGGTCATGTGCTAATTTAAATGCTGCTGCAACTTTTTCTTTAAATATGTTAGAACCTGATGAAACATTTACTCGGCATATTGATGTATTATTATTATTATTTTTAACGAATAAATTTCTTCTCTTTAGATGATTGTGTCCCTCGGTGCTGGTCCGTGGGATGCTTTATTTGGTGGTGGCAACGTACCAGCATTCGCCTTAGCATCAATTTCGGCATTGGCTGCTGGCGTAATTGCAGTTCAGAAGCTTCCAATTCTTGCTAGCAATTCCTTCAAATCCACCGGCTTCCATTTCGGTTAATCAAGTTTTCCTGGATTACACCAACTTACAAATAGTCCCCACATGAAACGAAGAATACTTGCATACCTGTACAACTTGAGCCCCATATTGCACATAGTAATTCAGAGATGAGATCCCACACATTCAATTCATTTTTTTTAACCCCTTGAGGGGAATCTTATGTTAAAGTATTACTGTACATTGGTAAAATTTCAATATAAGCACACAGCAAAATCCTAGGTCAGAAATAGGTCATTATTGTAATTCATATGTGATTTAGTGATGAGATAATAGTTCAGAGATTAAAAATAATACTTCTGGTTATGTAGTTTAAATGTTTGTCCTGTTACAGTCCCCCTTTGTGTATTACTGTTTGAGAACAAAGAAGACCAGAAATGTGATTAATACGTATGCCTACTATGATTGCTTGTACGGAAGAATTAAGAGAAATAGTTTTGAATATGGTTTTGACGTTAGGTTTGCCAAATCTCTGTATTCAAAATATCCCTGTAAGTGGTATTTGAACTGGCAGTGGGGTGACATTTTCGGGAAGGGCATATTAAAGTATAGACGACAATGCCAGACTATTCCTCATGCATTGTACTATTTAAGGCTACATTATTGAGCATCTTTCTAGCCTTATTCATTGCCCACTTATGGCTCAATATCTGAAAGATGATTAGTACTTGGAGAATATTTTGGTCGGATATTCTAAGTCCGACTTGGGTTGATCAAATTCGATCAATTACATGATAAGTATATTATAGTTACTGTATAAATGGATGTTCTTCTTAAAATATGTACAAATCATACTACAAATGTGAATTACTCATCTTTTAATTAATCTGATTTGATTGAGTCATGTTTGGGCCAAATTGCTCCTTATAACCTTCCTTTTCATTAGGCAGGTAGCTGTCAAAAATGTTTGGTTTCTTGCTTGCAATGGATGGCGGTAGAGAACTTTCTCTTGTCTGTTTCCGTATCAAATTTCTTTGTTTTCTTGCTTGATATATTGTGAACAGAATTATTATGTATCCAAGTAGACCTAGCTTTTCTTGGATGGGCATGGTAAGTTTAGAATTATTACGTTTTACACTTTTACCATTAATATTGGAGGACAATATACCAATCTTGTCAACGAAATTGCATCCGAAAAATGGACAAATATAGAGTGCCCAGCCGATGGCATATTTTTCACTTAATTTTGTAGGTTGTATTCTTCGAAAAGTAGTGGTATTTTCTGGCCAGGACTGGGCCATGGCTGGACGTATTTTCTTGTCAGAGATTCACAAACAAACGCAACTCCATCTATGAAGACAACCTGTTCCTCAAGATGCGATTCAAGGTGCTTCTAACCTTCTTCAATTAATCAATAACGAATTATTAGATCTCGTGTCGTAAATTAGACAGGCCTCGTGAAAAGTACAACACTAGCGGACTTTTTTAACGAGTAAAACAAGAAATGAAATACAAAATTAATTAAAATAAGAAATCCATATCGTTTCATATATACTAGTTACTAAACCACATACAATAGGGAATAGGAATTAGTTTTACAATACCTATGATCTTGACATAGATCTCCTTAATAAATGGCACAAAAAAATTACTTCAATTATCTGAACAAATTAGAATGAATAAGATCCATTGAAGGTGTCCCTTTAGTAATAACTAGTAATATACTTAGATATTTATAGTTTTCAAGTTGACAAACCAGAAGAGTTTATAAAATTAGCGAAAAATGGTGAGTGAGATGAGGAAGGCAGTCGTTGACAAATCACTTTCAAGAGGAAGAAATTGGGATGTCAAGAATAGAAGAGCACATGCCCCGCACTTTTTTCTTTCTTTCTTCGCTCTTATTAATTATTTAATTTTAGGCATGTGAACTAGAAGATTCATATCGTTTATTTTAATTCAAAATGTTAATTTCCTAATCATATACTCTCTAACAAGATTATATATATGGTGGTAACGTGATCCACCATTTTAGGGGAAACTCTATGATCTTCCTATTAGCTAATAAATCCATGTAATTATTATTATATTAAAGAAATAGTTACCAATGCCCCTTGAATTTAATTTAATTACAAAAAAAACCTTATAATTGATAAATTACAAATATTACCCTAATTAGGGTTTTATTTGCAATTTATCCATCGTTTTCGTAATTATCATTCAAATCTCCTTTTTTTTTGAAAAAAAAAACTATCAGAAATTTCTTTCATATTTAAATTAAATCTTAATTATGTGTATTGTAACTATCCCTAAAAAAGATAATATTAAGAAAAAATAATAATAATAAAAGTAATGTCTAATGTGATACAGTGATCCAATCCTCTACCATGCATCATGCATGTCTCTGGTCACTATTAAACGGAACAAAAGTGGGTCCCCCTTCAGCATTATTGGCAGGGTAGCTGGTGGAACCCACTCTTCATACATTATATTCATTTACTTGTGGCAAAAAAGGTTGAATTTCCAACTCCAAGGACTCCCCACTTCCCGGCCTGACGAAGCAAGTGGGAGGAGATAAATCAGGTACTCAGCGGCCCGTTAAGGGAGAGATGTGCTCCTTACTAGGTCTACAAGGAGCCTACCCTCAAAACCCAAATTAGACTCAAGAATAAAGCTCCCACACTGCAGCCTGTGGGAATCGAACCATGCACCTTGTGACAAATTTGCCCCTCCGGAATCAATTGAGCTACGCCCTGCGGCCCAATTAACATTTTGAATATGATTATGGTTTTGGTTTTGGTTTTGGTTTTGGTTTTGGTTTAGTATTCTCCCCAATCCATAGTTGTAACAAAATTAGGACATCTAAACATGATTTCCTTCAAGGAATTGAAAGGAACATTGTATTTTGATACACTAACGACATGAATGATATGATGGAATTGAATGAGAATGGAATGAGCATTACCACGTCCATTCCTAAACCCTTGATTGGTATAAAATATGATTAGGAATGTTCATTCCCGCGGTAATGCACATTCCTACAAGCATGAGATTACCCATTCCTTTGGTCCCCCATGGTATAGCCATTCCCAATGTTTAAAATTTATTTTTATATTTTCGTCACATATTTGTTAAATGCATATTATATTTTATTATATTTATAAATAAAAATTAGATACTATTAATCAAGTTAAAATTTTAATAAATTATATTAAATATATGTAAATATAAATATTATATATTTAAAAAACATGTGCAAAATATTATTTAATTTGTAAATTTTATAAATTCAAATATTTTATAAATAACAAATTTTGATATTTATATTAAAATCTATTATATATATGTATATATATATATATATACATATATATATGTATATATATATGTAAATTTTTCACGTGAGAAGTGTCAGACACAGTGTCCGACACAGCAAAATAATATTTTTAAAATATACACGCATATATATATATATTACATAAAATAAATGTCATATATATAACACATTCATATAAAATAGTAATAATATATTTATATATGAAAATATATTATTGCTTAAAATAAAAAATTTAAAATGTATATTTAATGTAAAATATTTTCAATAATAATAATAATGATGATTGTTATTATTATTTATGAATGATATTAATGAAATAAGTTTAAATTTTTGTTCATTACTAACTTGAATAATAATAATAATATTCATGAAATAAGTTTAAAATTATTATTTTATTTTCAACTTTATTACTTGACGTACCGATCATAGCAATGTCACAATAAAGTCATTTCGTTCATTTGTTCATTTCATTACAAAATTCATTCATTTCCTGTCTCATTCCATTCATACATATGAATCATCCCCGTTATTGATTTTTGATCTTTAAGTTGTTATAGAAGAATGAAAATGGAATACAAATACATGCCGGCAATTATTGATAATTTTAGTTCAAGCTTTCTACAAATCCAATAAAATTTTATAATAAGAGAAAAAATATATTTGTCCTTTTAATTAATTAAATTTGATCGAGGATTATAGATAAAATTATGTTGGAAAAATTACATTCAAGTACCCTCAAGATTGTCCTAATTACAAATCAGTCCCTCTTCTTTTGATAATTACCTATTAATCTCTAAAAATACTGTTTCAATTACAAATCAGTCATTCTGTAGGGGTTAATATGTAATTAAAACAGTGTATTTAGGGATTAATATGTAATTATCAAAAGAAGAAAGACTGATTTGTAATTATGATAAAACTAAGGATATCTAAATGTAATTTGCTCAGTTATGTTTGTATAGTGATATGGATAGATACTAGTGCATTGCCTATTGGGTATGGTGGCGGGCAAAGCAGGGCTTTACTCGGCAATATAAGACAAAAAACATAGGACATCAATATCAATCTAGAGATGGGGACAAGTTGGGAACTTGATCACGTGGGTCTTGACCCCCAATCCCAAATGCTAACAATTACTGTTGGAACTTGTAACACCCCATGGCCAAGGATGACGTACGAGACCATCTACAGCCGCGCAACTTCCTTCACTAGTAATATATTTATTTCTTTTGGTAAATAAAATCTGTCGTCACTGTCTCAGGCTCTCAGCACGTAGCTCCACTGTTGCAGTGTTGTATAAACTATATATATATATATACTCTCTTGGCTTGGCTGAATTTTCACCATAAAAAGGAAACACACAAAGAAAGATTGGCGCTGAATTTCACTGCAAATGGGATCATGATTCAGGAATCAAGAACCAATTCACTAAGTTTACAGAGTTGAAAGCCTTAGTTGGAGAAGAAAATAGCAGTGTCTTGATTACAAACAAAGGTGATCCACACCAACCAATTTCTAACAAAAATGGATTCCGGAAGCAACACGAAAACCGCTCCCGACGCTTTATCATCAACCTCAACGTCCACCAGCACCAGCAATAAAGCAAATGCCGTTACGGCTCAGTACAATGCCGATGCCAGGTTGATGGCCGAGTTCGAGGAGGCTGATGCTTATGGTAAGCCTTTTGACTACTCAAAATCACTCTCTCATGACCCGCAAAACTTGAGTACCGAAGACCAGATCGTTGCTTATTTATCCAGAATTCAGAGGGGCGGCTTAGTGCAGCCCTTTGGTTGTATGCTGGCAGTTCAAGAACCCACCTTTCAAATACTAGCTCATAGTGAGAATTCCTCTGTTATGTTGGGTTTCAAGAATAATGACGGAAATGGGTTGGTTAATTTGGTCGGGATTGATGCAACTACACTTTTTACCCCGTCTTCCAGTTCTTCATTGGCTAAAGCCGCTGAGTATAGGGAAATATCTTTCTTCAATCCGATTTGGGTTCATTCCAGGGCTAATAATAGGGTGTTTTATGCTATATTACATAGAATTGATGTGGGAATTGTGATTGATCTCGAGCCTGCTCAGTCCTCTGATCCGGCTATGATGCACGCTGCTGCGGTGCAATCGCAGAAACTTGCCGTTAGGGCGATGTCTAAGCTGCAGTCACTTCCGAGGGGCGATTTGGGCGTTTTGTTTGACACCATTGTGGATGATGTTCAGAAGCTCACAGGGTATGATAGGGTTATGCTTTATAAGTTCCATGAAGACAGTCATGGTGAGGTTTTGTCAGAAATCAGACGGTCCGATTTAGAGCCATATCTTGGATTCCACTATCCCGCAACGGATATACCTCAAGCAGCCCGTTTCTTGTTCAAGCAAAACCGTGTTAGGATGATCTGTGATTGCAAAGCTGAGGCTGTTAAGGTGATCCAGAGTGGATCATTGAAGCAGCCTCTCTGTTTGGTTAATTCCACGCTTCGCGCCCCCCACGGCTGTCATATTCAATACATGGACAATATGGGAACGATTGCATCATTGGTTTTGGCTGTTGTTATCAATAATGGTGAATCAACGAAGCTCTGGGGATTGGTTGTCTGCCACCATGGATCCCCACGGTACCTCCCGTACCCTTTGAGGTATGCGTGCGAGTTCTTGATGCAGGCGTTCAATCTGAAGCTTTCCATGGAGCTTCAGTTGGCTTCACAAGTGGTGGAGAAAAAGATCCTCCACATGCAGACCGTGCTGTGTGACATGCTCCTTCGTGATGTGCCACTTGGGATTGTGACTCAGTCGCCTAGTATAATGGATCTCGTGAAGTGTGATGGGGCTGCACTGTACTACGGTGGGAAATGTTGGTTTCTTGGGGTGACTCCAACTGAGGCACAATTGAAAGATATTGTCCAGTGGATGCTGAGTGTCCATGGGGATTCGACAGGTTTGAGCACAGAGTGTCTCGCTGATGCAGGATATCCAGGAGCAATTATCCTTGGTGATGCGGTTTGTGGAATGGTTACTGCAAGAATTACTTCAACCGATTTTCTGTTTTGGTTTAGGTCTCACACAGCTAAGGAAATTAAATGGGGTGGGGCGATGCATCATCCTGAAGATACAGATGATGGTCGGAAAATGCACCCCAGAACTTCGTTTAATGCGTTTCTTGAAGTGGTTAAGAGGAGGAGTTTGCCATGGGAGACTGCTGAGATTAATGCAATTCACTCTTTGCAGCTGATAATGAGGAATTCGTTGCAGGGGAGTGAAGAGAGCGGTTGTCAAACTGAGGTTTGTGTTAGAAAGGATGGCCCGTGTGGTGAACCGCAGCCTGATGAACTTACTTCGGTGGCGGTTGAAATGGTCCGGTTGATAGAAACAGCTACTGCTCCTATTTTTGCGGTGGATTCTTCTGGTTTGATAAATGGATGGAATGCTAAGATGTGTGAGCTGACAGGATTGGAAGCTTCTGATGCTATAGGGAAGTCGTTAGTCAATGATGTCCTTCATCGAGACTCGCGTGAAGTTGTTGAATCCCTTCTGGCCAGAGCTCTACAAGGTAACATAATATGTTTGGTTCAAGGATTTTAACAAGAAGAGCATGGAAATGAGGTAGTGAGTTCTCGACATGATATAATAAGTTCTAAGTTTTCCATTGTTTCCGTTCCTTTTTCATCAGCATGTCGTGAGGAAAATGATTTTCCTTCATATTACAGTTTTCCTTTCTTTTCTCTTTGTTGCAAAAATACTTTTCGTCGTCCTAAATTTCATGATTCTGTGTATGGAAGAAACAAGAAGTTCGATGATACCACCCATGTAAGGTGTTAAATAAGTTATTCTGCAATTTCCTAGTAAATGGTTCCTTTTCGCTATTGAGGAATTGAAACGTCTGGATAACCTTATAAAACTCTTAAAAGTTACTTAAATTCTAACTTTGCAAGCCTTCTGTGCTCTAATTCAGGTACGGAGGACAAAAATGTAGTGCTGAAGCTGCTGAAAATGGGGACTGAAGAACCAAACTCGGTTGTATACTTGGTGGTCAATACATGCATTAGTAGGAACTTCCGAAATGATTTTGTGGGTGTATGTTTTGTGGGTCAAGATATCACAGCTGAAAAAACCGTCATGGATAAATTCGTCCGTGTATTTGGGGATTATAAAACCGTAGTCCAGAGTCTAAATCCATTGATTCCACCAATATTTGCTTCTGACGAGAACGCTTGTTGTTCTGAATGGAACGCAGTCATGGAACAGCTGACGGGTTGGAAGAAACACGAGATAATTGGAAAACTGCTCCCAGGGGAGATATTTGGAAGTCTATGCCAGTTGAAAGGTCAAGATGTGTTGACTAAATTTATGATTCTTTTATACAGAGCTATCAGCGGCCACGATACGGAGAACCTGCCTTTTGGATTTTTCAACCGGAGAGGAGAGTTTGTTGAGGTACATCTGGCAGCAAGCAAAAGAGTGGATCAAACTGGGAATGTGATCGGGTGTTTATGCGTTTTACAAACCGTTGTGATTGATCAGAAGGACGGCAAGCAGGAAGAGAATGAGAAGCTTTCAAAAGAGCTGGCTTATCTTAAGCAAGAGATGAAAAATCCTCTCAATGGGATCCGTTTTGCGCATCAGCTTCTGGAACGTTCGGCCATTTCTGACGATCAGAAGCAGTTTCTTGAAACCAGTGATGCTTGTGAAAGACAGATTCTGTCCATTATCGACGACTTGCATTTTGGACTCTCACAAGAGGGGTAAGTCTCTTTTCATAAACATTGTTTAAACGGTTAAACATTTCGAAAGGATTTTTTAATCTGATTATCGTTTTGGTTCAGCAGCAAGATAGAGCTGAAAGTGGAAGAGTTTGTTTTGGGTAGTGTTGTAAATGCTATCCTCAGTCAAGCTATGAACTTGTTGAGAGAAAAGAATTTGCGCCTCGTTCATGATATCCCCGAAGAAATCAAAACTCTGAGTGTATATGGGGACCAAATCAAGCTTCAGCTGGCTTTGTCGGATTTCCTGATAAGCATATTGGACCATTCACCTTCTTCTTCTGATGGTTGGGTGGAAATTAAGGTATCCTCTGAACCAAAGCTGATACAAGATGGAAACGAGTTTGTTCATCTGCAGTTCAGGTATCATTATGTCATTTACTTGCATTATATCACGATTTAATTTAGGGGTTACAGTAACCTCCCTTGCAACAAAAAAATTACACAAACACCCCCCTATTCTGTTTATCTGTGATGATTAACATAGCTTCACTTGATTTTTAAACCATGATCGACTGTTATTCATTCAGGATGGCTCACCCAGGCCCCGGCCTTCCTTCTTCTCTCATCGAAGACATGTTTGGCACGAAAAATAGTCCGACATCTCAAGGAGGGATAGCTTTAAATCTTTCTCAGAAGCTTATAAGTATGATGAACGGAAGCGTGCGTTACGTGAGAGATCAGAACAGATGTTGTTTTGTGGTGGACATCGAACTCTGCTCGTGTAAATCAAGATCCAGCATGAAGCCGAAGGAGCTCATCCAGTTTCTCTCTTGATCTGAGTTTAGACTACACTGTCTGTCTGTTGCAATGAGTATCTATTCTCTCTTTGCAGTTTTGTTTGTTTTCAAACTTTATATGGTTGTAGTTTTAGTTTTTTTTGTTAATATGGTTGTAGTTGGGAACACTTGTATATGTAAATATTTGCTGCTAGAATAGAGATTTCGTTACTTTTGAAGGCTTCTCATTGTTTATCAGATTTTCTATTATATCAGGCCTTTTTTCTTAATATGTATTGGTGAAAATTATAAATATATAAAAACATATAGAGAAAAATGCATTTTTGGTCCCACAATATAGGACCGTTCTCACTTTCGGTCCCATAATTTTCAAAAGTCGTTTTTTTAGTCCCATATTATTTAATTTTTATCAGTTTTAGTCCCACCCTTAAATTTTGGATGGAAAAGACATTTTCACGATGTAAACAAGCCCGAGCCGAGCCTTGACATTTTTTCAGGGTTCGAGCTCGGGCTCGGCCTTTAAAAAACTGGCCTGGGTTCGGCTTGCGAGCCAACGAGCCACAAGAAAGGTGGCTTGGGTTCGGCTTATAGTAGGTTCGAACGAGCCAAGCCGAGCCGCTGAGCCGTCGAAAAATCCCCTCAAAACAAACTCCATTTTGCCCAGATCTAGGCCTATGTATGCATATTCAAAGCAGAGGCATTTTGCCCAGATTTGATTTATTTCTACACATTCAAACATAAAAAAAATGATCTAAATTTGTATTTAGCTAGTACAAATCTGACAAGAAAAACAACATACAATCCAAATACCTCTTTTCTTCTTCAATCAGTTGAAGGAAAACCGAAAAAATATTGTAGATCTGAACCTCTTTTCTTCTTCAATCGGCTGAAGGAAAACCGAAAAAATATTGTAGATCTGGACATTAATTTCTAGATCTGACCATTCTTACATAGATCTCAACTAACATTTAAAAGTCTTCACCTATTCCTCTATAGATCTTAACTTAAATTTGTAGATGATAATGGAGGAGACGCCTATGGAAGCTTCATGCTGCAGGTGATGGATATGGCCAGTGGATCTGCAAAATGGCGGTGAGATGGTGACGTGGTGGTGGGAGGTGGGCGAGATGGTGACGGTGACGGCGTTTGGCGAGGAGTGTTGCGGCTGAGCTACTGCAAATAGAAGGAGGGGTGGTGACCGCCGGCGAGAAGCGAGGATGGAGAGATCTGAAATGGGAGGCGACGGATGGAGAGATCTGAAATGGGAGGCGGCGGAAATGGGTTTTTATTTTGTATGTTAGTGTAATGTATATAAGAAATTTATATTTACAAATTCACAAAAAAATAAAAAACATATATACATATATATATATATATATATATATATATATTATGTCTCACGAGCCACGAACCGTGAAAGAAGGGCTCGGGCTTGGCTCGCAAATTCCACGAGCCGAGCCACGGCTCGGCTTGGCTCCAAGCACGAGCTTTGACCGAGCCAGTTACATCCCTACTTTCACGTTAAGCCATTTTAGGTGGGACCAAGTTACTGTTCATCAATAGGTGATGAATTTTATGTCGGATGAATTTTGCTTTTTTTTCTTTTTCTATTTTGTTATATATTGTATATTATATATTATTTATAGTGTATATAATACATACAATATATATTTTATAATATATTTGTTAATACACTTATATATTAAGATACATATAAAAAAACATATTATAAATTAAAATATATAATATATACATGTATTAATATTACATATTACATAAAATACAATATATATGATGGACCCAAAATACGTCCGGATCTCCACCGTACACGTGGCGTGATCGCAAAAGTCTTCCTTCACCGTTCCAAACCAAGCCCACCTTAACGCTC
>JBBMKE010000010.1:13123369-13134889 GCA_037834125.1 Lippia alba | reverse complement strand
GAGGGCAGGTTCTTAAAGAGAGTGTTGAAATCATTGCCTGCGAGATCATTGAAGAACACATGGAAATCAGGGCGAGTATGGCAATTGGAATTGTATTTCTTCTCCACGGCTGAAATGATGTTTTCGACCGTAAAGAATGTGTTGGGCCCGATTGAGCAACCGAAATCGGCTATTCGGAAGGTGTTCGGAGGATGAAAGAGAGTCTTTTCAGTGTCAAAATGTTTGTGGATCAGTTCTTGGAGTAAGTCCTCTGCTGAGAGTAGCAATTGTTTCTGCATGAGATGAAAATTGTAGGGAATTTTTTAAAAAATTGCTAGTTCAACAAAAACAATTTAGATCACTCCCTAATTCAAGTAAATATCTAGTTTATTCCCTAAATTTTAATTTCATTTTTGATAAACTATCTACTAAAATAAGTTGTCTATTTACCCTTAATTATTTTAATATGACCCTTAAATTTGAATATGTAGAACTATATCTAAAATTTAAAAAATTATTGTCTTATGCAACAATTAATTGTTGAATAAAAGTTTTTTATGTTAATGTTAAGAACTCAATTGTGCATTTGTGGAATTGTATTTAAATATTGAGGAACTATTGTTTTATTTAACGATGAGTAGTTAAGTGAAAATTGTTATTATAAATATAAAGTATTTGCATTTTTATTTGTATAAATATATCTCAATTTTTAAGAATTGTCGTGTTATCCATCATAAAATAATTTAATGAAGTGCTTTTATCTTAATATAAATCATTAATATTTGAATTTGTAAAATGATATCTAGGTATTGAGAAATTATTGTGTTACGACAATAGATGTTATATTAAGATATTTTATCTTAATATAAATTATTTACTTTTTAATTTTTAGCACTATAAATGAACTTTGAAAAATTATATTGTTACGTAAGAGTTAGTTATTAAATGAAGAAGTTTTTTCTTGAAAATAAAGTATATATTATGTTTTCGTAAAACTATATATGAATTTTGAGAAAGTGCGCTTTGTCTCGTAACCTTTGAATCGGTGCGAATATCCCCCTAACCTTTGAAAAAAAATAAGCGTGATAGTTTTCAAAAGTTAGTTGGAAAATCGCACCGATTTAATGTTAGGGAGCAAAGCGCATTAAAGCCTAAAAGATAAAAGGTGTCTGAAATTAGTCCATTTTTAAAATAGAATTAAGTTAACTAAATCTATTTTAATTTGAGGGGTATATTCAAAATTGAAATACCAATTTAAAGAGTTAACTTTAAAATTTGGCAAATTTTAAGCACACCAGTATTTTTGCAGGAATTGTTCTTATTATACTATGGTTACATAATATGGAGATGTTGATATAGGACGTGGACTTTACAGTTTACTAAGTGTTAGAATCCGAAAATTTAATCTTATATACCATTAAAGCAGATCAATGAGTTTAATCAAGTGTAATCAGCATATCACACCACACGCTTTCTATATATTAAAGCAGATCAATGAACTTAATTATATAAACCTCAGACAGAATATCATTCCGTTTTCACATGAGATTTGAACACAATTAAATATATATACGACATTTAGCATTTCATGAGGCTTTTTTTAATAAAATAATTTAAAGATTGTGGGTATTCCTAATTAACCATTTTTAAGTTTGCAAAGGAGTTATATGCACCAACTCTTTTGTGTAATTTAAAATGAATGTAAAATATGTCTTGTTATATAAAATTTTATAGAAAACTTTATAATTGTTAAATTTTGTGTAAAAAATCTTATGACCAACAATTGCATTAGATGTTGGGGTTGTATGAATTTTCTGTACAAAAATGTTGTTTTTGCAGTGTTTATTGAATTTTATTAGCTTTATTCGATTACAATAAGAGGTTTTAATTCTATGTTCTTAAAGATTACAACAATAAGAGGTTTTAAAAAGAGCTAATGCCTTCTCGGGTACTAACATATTTTTGATGAGATGATATATATTATTTCAAAAATAAGATCTCAAAAAGTTTGAATAAAAATAAAATTACGAGCCTATAAGAGGTTAGTAATCAATAATTGTGTAATAATTGATAAAAATAATTTAATACTTTTTTTTTTGAACAAAAATTTAAAATGTTAAGATCTTAAAATGTGTTGATTGGTGTTACCATTACTTTTAAAAGTTTCTATAGACATTTTTTTTAAATGACACACCTCCAAAGTGGTAAGATAGATTCAAACTCAAAATCATTATTTTGAAGAAAGAACTTTTACCCATTTGGGCCAACATTCGGCATCTTATTTTAGGAGTTTATACCAACTTATTTGGTAGAAAAAAAATTCCAAACGCTTTGAAACATTTTATCAGCATTTGAACAACTTTTGAGCTTTGAGCATATGAACTCAACCAAAACTACCTCTTGATCTAACATAAAACTTTGTGATCTGCCTTGCGGGAAAAAAAAAAGAAAAAAAGAAAAAGAAATATTACCTGGTATTCAGAATTTTGTGCATAACTATCAGGACCCTCACCACCTATCATATGGTGTTTGCAAGAAGCTTCATTAAATTTCGTTTCATCCATTATATAATTGTACCAAGTATAATGGCATGTAATGTTTCTGAGAATAATCTCTTGACTGTACTCACATAACATATTTATGGGATCTGATACTAATTGCATGTTGAATATTTGTTGTATGTTTAAACAAATATATGGTGACTGTCCTTCAAGCAATTGTTTTATCATTATGTGTCTGATTGAGAAAGGAAAAAAATGTATATCCCCGTACAATATAATTCACAGGGTGAGTCCAAATTCCAAGTAATTGTCACACAAGAATTATTGATTCGTGAATATGATATTATCATATCATAATACCGGATTGCATTTATTTAATAGGGCAATTTAAATTTTAATTGAAATTTTTTAATTTTAGTCCTCGTAAATGTTATTTGATATGAGATCCCAACGGAATATGTAAAAGTACAGGTATACACCTTACAATTTTTTTGAGTGTTATTGATGTATAATCAAAATTATAAAATTATTCTTAAAGCTTACAAATATAAATAAAATGATCCCTATAAATTATGAATTTAACAACACAGTCTTTGAAGTTACAAATTAAATTACGAAAATCGGAGTATTTTTAAAATGATATAACTGAACCCTAGCGAATATTATGGATCACAAACAGTTTTAAAAACTAAGAACTAAGGTATAATTTCTATTTAAATAAATTGTATCATAATTATTTCAAATACATAGTAGCCCAATCCAATTATTTCTTATTTAATATAGAACCTTTCAATATTTTCCGTTCATACATGTAGACAAATTTGAGTCTGATTATTTTAGTGATTTGTAAAGAAGACAATTTTATAACTTTGAAAAATATTCATGTCCTTGTTGATTATATATAGCTTAATCTTCCTCATTAACTAAGCTGATTACCGATATTATAACTTGTAGACCAATCAAATTCAATTTCACATGCACACACATGTGTATACGGTAATTTATTCCATTACTCCGTATAGGGGTGTTCAATCGGTTTTACCGTACCGAACCGAAAGTTCGGTAAACCGAAAGTTCGGTACATCATTTTTAAGAACCGATTACCGAACCGAATTACACGGTTCGGTTCGGTAAAAACCGAAATAATTTCGGTAAGATTCGGTAAAAAACCGAAATACCGAAATTCCATACAAAAATTGAAAAAAAAAAAAGCTGGAAAAAAATGCAGCAAAACATGTAAAATGCACAAAACATATTAAAACCCTCAAAACATTCATGAGTTTAGGCTTTTAGCTGTTCAGAAACTGAAATTAAAGAACAAATACACAACAGTAGTCTACTAGTTCTTAACAGGCACAGCGGCGGAGATAGCGACACACAGCGGCGGTCCGACGGAGATGGCGAGCAGCGGCGGTGATGGCGACACACAGCGGCGGTCCGACAGAGATGGCGAGCAGCGGCGGAGATGGCGACACACAGCGGCGGTCCGACGGAGATGGCGAGCAGCGGCGGAGATGGCGACACACAGCGGCGGTCCGACGGACATGGCGAGCAGCGGCGGAGATGGCGACACACAGCGGAGGTCCGACGAAGATGGCGAGCAGCGGCGCTTGAAAGTTGAAAGATGGGGTTTTTTGAGTTTACTACCTCAAGTCCAGATCTGGAACTTGAAGAGTAAAGTGAAGTTTGATATTTTGATGTTGGCCAAAATGATTTTACTAGACTTTCATTCTCATCTTTGAACCACGATTTTGAATGTTAAAACACGTTATTAAAAGTGTAAAAAGACTAATCACTAATATATATTATATTATTATATATATATATACTAATATGTATTATATTATACATATATGTATTATATTATATATATATATATAATATTTTAATATATATATAAGTTCGGTATTCGGTACGGTACGGTATACCATATGCAAATACCGATATCGTACCGAATACCGAATTTTTGAAAAATAAATAACCGAATACCGAACCGTAGTTTCGGTTCGGTATTCGGTACGGACCGAACTTTTGGTTCGGTACGGTTCGGTCGGTTTTACCGAACTGTGCCCACCCCTAACTCCGTACGTAGCATCATGTCAATTCCCGTGATTTATTATTTTTTTTTACTCACACACATCCAAATATATTTGAACTCAGAACCTTGTTTTGACTAATGAATTTATTAACTATTTGGACCAATCCTTATTGGTTCGTGATTTGATGTATTCAACACACTTAGTCTTAGTAACTAGAGTTTCATTAAAAATTTCTACCATGATATTACTATTATTTTATGCCGTGCTGTGCACAAATTTTAAAATAATTATATATATATTTTTAAATATAATTATACATAACCTACTTATCGGTCATATTTTTAATTAATTAATACAAAATCAAGTAATTAAGAAAGAGTATCTTTTTAAAATCAAAATAAATATTTATCATTTAAAATAGATTTGAAATTCGATATATATATAAAATAAAAAGCTCGAAAATAGCATTAAATAAATAATACCATGAAATGATATTATGCTTTTGATAGAATATAAATTTTAGTGAAAATATTAAAATTTAACAATATATTTAAAATTATTTATTCACTTTGGCATTAAAGCTTTATTTATTTTAATTTTAATTTTTAAAAATATATTATAAATTACTTGAAAATTTTATTTTAATTATCTATTTTACACTTATTCTATAGTATTTGTGTGGTATGGAATTATTTGTATTTATATTATTTTATATATTTTAATTGATATATATATATATATATATATATATGTATATGTATATGTATATGTATATGTATATATATATATATAATTTTTTGTATGTAGTTTTTCATTTTATTATATTTCTATTTCATTTTTATATATTTTTTTCTAATTTTCTCAATTTTCCATTATTATTGACTTTTATTTAAAGTTATATGTCGTTATCTTTTTTATTTTCTAAGCTAATATTTTATATATACTTTTATAGAGAGCCAAATAAATTAAATATACAAATAATTTATGAAATTATTCATTTATCATAGATATACATACTTAATTATTTCACATTTTCATTTCAGTTTTATCAGTATAATTTCAATTATAAAATAATATATTTGTATTTTTTTTCAATGATTACATTTATTAAAATAATGTAAAATGTAGAATATTTTTTATAATACAATATTTCAGATGTATGTTGTTATATTTCAGATGAATTTTTTAACTAAACCCTAGATGTCGGCCGTATGATGTAATCATTAAGTTTATTAGGAGATATAAATATAATTATTTCTTAGAGCGATCAAATTATAATTTTCTATACTCTATTGGGTTCATATGTAATTTACCATATTCTCAATTCAATTAACTATTTTTTATTTTTCATATATGAACTAGTATAAGTTTTTCTTTTTAATTACACTAAAACTAAACTGATATATAGTTTTTGAAAGTCATGCATAGCTTGAAATTTATGCTCATGATAATAAATATACACATATACACATTGACAATAAAATAGTTCATGATAATATAATTTCATTGTACTATTTATTTAATGATATTCTCGAGCCTTTTATTCTATATATACCAAATGTCAAGTTTGATGCACCCTATTTTCAGCACACCCTTGAGCCTTAGCCCATGCAGGAATATGTTCTTGAAAAATTGGGCCAACTTGTGACGCCCCGTATTCTCAATTTCCAGGTATACGCGTCATGCATGTGGTTTTTCGAGAGTTAGGTTCATTTATTTATTTATTTTGTTCACACTTTATTGTGTAAGTTGTAAGATTAAATACTGGACTAATCTTAATTGAACTTATTTGACTTAAATTGGAACTTGTGTGACCTAATTGTAGCATTCATACATGCATGGACTAAATTGTAAATTATAAAAAGGACTAAAATGGAACTAAAAATAATTAATGGACTAATTATAACTTAATGATCTATAAGCAACTAACATTATATCTTATATTATACATGTATCATATACTATACTACATTTCTTCATTCTCATTTCATATCACAAGAACGCAAAAACTCACAGCCCACACTCACACACAAGGTTGGGAGAGAGAGACCACCACCGCACCACCACCATGAACCGCTGTTCTCGCCGGAGTCTCTCCGGAGCACCACTACTCTCACCCTCCTCATTTTCTTCTTCAAATCTTGTTTGAGGTGTGTATTTATGTATATGTACATATGTAGGTTGTGTATGAATTGATGAATAATTGGGGAATTGATGATTGAAGTTTAATACATTATTTCCAAGTGTGTTTAATCATGAATATATGTATATATGTGAATTTATTGCATGAAATCTTGGTGGTTGAATAATATAAGTGCATATATAATAAATGAACGTTTGCATGGATGAATGTGGTGTTTTCTAGTATGTAAACCTGCCCCTTTTGGTGTGTACTTGTAGTAGAAGTTGTATATAAGTGTTATATGTTGATGTTGAATGATTTTTACAGGTTGTGGTTTGATTTTGTTGAGTTTTGGGTGTGATGCTTGCTGCCCCGAAATGATCCCCTATTTTCGAACAGAGGATTCCTGTCGGGATCCATTTCAACGTAAAAACTGTCTCGGTCGGGAGCCCTTGTTCTAGTTGGAGTGTTTTGAGGTAGCAGCTCATCCCGACCCGGTATGATTTTCATCCCGACAGGGATGCTTGTCCAGTTTTGTTTCTAGACTGCTATCCCGACCAGGACCTCTTTTACACTCAAAATCGTCATGGTTGGGATCCTCTTGACAGAAGGTTGCCTGAACACCTATCCCGGGCGGGATGATTTTCGTCCAGGCCGGGACGGTTGTGCAGAAAACCTACTGGAAGCTTGTCCCAGCCGAGACATCTTTTGAACTAAAAATGACCCCAACCAAGATGGACCTCTGCACAAAACATGCATATGAATGAAAAACCTCACCTTCAAATGTAGCGGGACAAAAGAGATATCAAATAGACACCTACGGCTACGGGACCACCTCGTCACCCTCAAGACAATTCTTTGAACAAAACAAACAACAAGAGACGAACTTAGACTTAAAAAGAACCAATTAGATGCTCGGCAAATACATATGAATGCAAATGGTGCAAAAGAAAAAAAATGAAATAGCACTTAGGTCATATAAGGGCATATGAGAGCATATGAAATCATAATTAAAAAACGAGCATCTAAATCAAGTCATGAATTCATAAGTCATAAACAAGACGAGAAAAACCAAAGAAAAGCAAGAGAAGACAAAAGAAACATACACACGACACAATCTTGGAGACTCGGCCAAGTTTATTTTGTTCTCCAAAATGACTCGGCCTTGTGCGCAAGATCAATGCCCCCAAACCTAATAGAGAAGAGCCCCTCCCAAGCCACAAATGTGAGACTCGGTCAAGTCTCCTTTACCAAGGAATACGACTCGATCGTATCTCACCCTGCACTCAAAAAACTCACGCAACAACAACATAAACTCCATCCTAACCAAGCCAACATCAATCCAAAACATCAAGGTAAGTTTATGCAGCAATAACACACCAAATTCATGCCATAAAATGAGCCACAATCGAAGCAAATGCAAGGAGAGATGATGGTTAGTTCAAGCCTACATATATCTTCATTTTTCATACAAGCACTTTGGCATCTTCATAAATACACAACTACCACCTAATACAAGTTGATATAAACATTAATGAACGTCTTTAGGTAATGTAACATGCATCAATCCAAAATAAATCCCAAGGATTCACTTATGCTCTTCAAATATGCGTAAACCCTCATTATTCATGCCCTAACTCGAAACATGCTTGAATCTCAATGAAAACCCACAAACCTTAGCATAAAAGACTCACAAGAAGATTGAGAACAAGATTACAGACTTATCTTTTGAATTGGAGAAGAAATGAAGGTGAAATGAACTCAATGGACAAGGGTGAATAGTGTTTTCTTCCTCCATTTTTTCTTCTTTGGTTGCTACATGTAAACCCCTTTTTATTTTCTAAGTGTGGCTGATGTAAAAAGGTAAGGAATGAAAGACTAATGAAATAGGAGTATGTGGGTCCGAATTCGGGGTAATTTGGTCAAGAAATAAATAAGTTAGGGACAAAATGGTTAAAGGTGGCAATTTTGTGCGTGTTGCTCGGTTTGATGAGGTTTCGGAGGTTCAAACAAGTTAAGAAAAATACAAGACTTGTTCCATTGGATCCAAAGTGTCGAAACGAGTCCAACGGTGCTGTCGGAACTCGAATCCAAATTTTTGAGCTCAAATTATGATGTCCGGAACCCAAGGTGCGCTAAAACGTTTAAGCCCTTAAGTCCCATTTTTCAAGAACCAACGATTTAAAATCTCAACAAACAAATCTGAAAACATACAACGAGCATATAAACACATTCATAATTCAAATATCTCATGCATAGCAAGTTGTCACAAAAATCGGAATTAATTTTGGATGTAAACGGATCGAAAACGAATTCATATAAGCAGGAAAGTTCAAAATTCATAATCATAACTCTTCAAACAAATTCCATATAATTCAAATAATATATAAACATCATAATCATCATATAAGTGCATAAATAAAATAATTTAAAAACCAAGTAGCACACTCGTGACTTCATACTTGTATGGCCGAAAAGTCGGGGTGTCACAAAAGGTGCAAAAATGTCTACCAACATCCATGTTTCCAAGCTTCAACCTTGAACCTCATTAATTGTGGATCAATTATTAGCTAACTACCAAGGTTTAAATGTTCATAAATGTGTCGTAGAAGCTTAAATGATCAAGAAACAATTCATACAAGTCCAAATAACACAAGAATGCATCAAGAATTCATAACTGACATTAAACCCTTACTATTCACACTATTCATGCTCTTGAACAATTATATAGTTCGGCATAGAATCGGGACACAAAATAGGAGTAGAAATGAAGCATAAGTCGTGAGAACACGAAACTAACCTTGGATCGAAGATTGGCGAAGAAACGGAAAGATACTTGAGCGTGAAGGTGAATATGGCAAAGGCTTTCTTCTTCTTCTTTCTTGGATCGAAGCTACTACATCTGGAGTGAAAAATAGGAAAGAAAAAGATGGTTTTTGGCTGATGAGGGGGTCAAGAACCGGTTCGGTTGGTGTAAGGGTGGTTCCATTCAAGGGTTCGGTCCGTTCGGATTGAATTTTAAAGCTTAGGGGGTTCAAACAGCTTCAGAATTCAATGGAAAAGTCGGAATTCGAATTCGAATTCCCTAACTCAAGTTAGCTGAAAACTGCTTAAGAATGGCCTATTTACAAATAGACACTCAAACTTAACAAAAAGTGCAATTAGGTCCAAACCTAATTTCAGTTAAGCCCTAAACAATCTACAAATACATCCATAATCCATATAAGTCATCCAATTTCATATAATTAGCATGCTTGGGTAAAAAATTCATATATTAACATTCATATTCATACAATTTCATAACAATTAAATCAATTCATAAGAAAATAAGCATATAAGATCAATTTAAATCAATCTAATTCAGTTAAACACTTAAAGAACTATTAAATATCTCGAGTTAAATTAAAATAAATGCAAACACGAAAAGTAGACCCACACGTGGCACAAACCTACACGTATGAACGGACGGAGTGTCGCAAGCACTGTTATATATAGACTCACTTGAGTTTGAGATACTACAGTTGCTATTTCAATTGCTCACGGATGTGAAAGAAACAATTTGAGAATACTGAGATTACTGAAGTGGTTTCTGTCTTTTATTTTAGGGATAAAATTTTTTTCCATCCTCTACTATTGCGTTTTTTACACTTTGCAACCCCAACTAAAAAATGTCGCCGATTGCATCCTAAACTATTTAATTTTTTTCAATTTGCATCCTAATTGAGAAATCCGGCCACTTTTATCATCAGAGACACCTCACACGTGTCTCACGTGCAGTCAGTAAGGGCAAAAACGTCATTTAAGACACTTTTACGCTGGCCCACCTGTATTATTGGTTTTTTATCCCAAATTTATTTACCGTTGTATTTTAGGGATCTTAAACACTAATTGAAGAACAAAAATATGCTGGAGAGAATCTAGGGATTCTGTTGGGTGACTTGGGGGGAAATCCTTCAAGCTTCAATCCCTGTAAAATTATTCCTCTTACTTCAACGATTATGACTTGGGAAAAGCGTAGGGAAGATGGAGCCAACATACCGCAGGGAAGAATCACTCCTAATTATGGTGAGTTTGCTTGTAAATCACATGAATTTGTGGGTTGCTGTAGGGCCGTGTGTTTTATCTTGTCGTGGTCCTGTTATTTTAAGCTTTGTGTGTGTCTTTTTTTAAATTTGTGGTCCATTTTGTATTGTATATATCATGTGCTGCTTTTGATGTTGTTTCTTTAACATTAGTGTGGTCCATGGTTGAAATGTAGTGTGCATTGTGAAATAAATTAATAGTAGGGATTCTTGCTTAATATTTCAAGTGCAAATAGTGGAGATTATACAATTAGAATGCACCATGGAGGACAATTCCTTGAAAATTTAGGGAGAAAGGTTTATTGGGGTGGACAATTCACTTATTTTGATTACTGCAACTCAGATGAAATATCTCTGGTAGAGATAATTACGATGGCTAGACAGGCTGGTTGCATTGGAGACTTAGTATTTTATTTTGGTGCAAATGGTCCTGATGATGCTCAATGTGTACGGCTACTGTATGATGATGCTGGAGTGATGAATTTGAATCAGTTTGTTGATGAACATAGATTGGTAGGGATCTTTGTGAAACACATGACAAAGGATGTGGTAGAGAGTGATGAAGAGAGTGAATCCGTTGCAGAAGCTGATACTGTGTTACCAAATGTAGATGAGGGACTAGAATTTGTTGGTGAAGAACAAAGTGAGCCATTGCAGAAGATAAGTGTTACAGAGGCCATTATTGACAAGGATGATAACTCAGATGACTCAGATACACAATCATTTGGTGATGATTCAGGTGATGAAGAAGTGTTGATAGACAGTGAGTATGAAGTCTCTGATGATGATGTGCTGTT
>JBBMKE010000010.1:13101198-13120428 GCA_037834125.1 Lippia alba | reverse complement strand
GAGAAGAACAATTATCTTGGCCTACAACAGATAACTCGGCCAAAAATCTGAAACTAACTAAACTTCCATACGGAAGGACAAAACTTCCATACGGAAGAGATAAAACTTCCATACGGAAGAAACAAAAATAAACATAACAAAAAAGAAAAAACACACCAGAAAAAGTCACCGCCAGAGCAGATCCCGCTGGATGACGAATCTAAAAAGATGACGGTAGAAGAATGGTAACAACTTTCGGCGGATTTCGACAAAATAAACCTAAAAAAGAATCAATCGGCGGTGGAGCAATAAATATTTTCCACCGCCGGATCAAAACCTTTAATGGATTACCTTTTCTTAAATTGAGTCACCTAAATTAGGGTTTTGAAACAATGAAAAAAAGAAAAGAGAGAGAGGAAATTAGGGTTTGCTCAAAAAATATCATCTCCGTGTAATGTGTTTCTTGTGAGTGAAGAAAACTGAGTGAAGAATGTGGAAATTGCTTGGAGAATGAGTGAAGTGATCCTTCTATTTATAGTTTAGGGGCGAGGGGTATTTAGTAATATTACCCTTGTGGTCCTGCAATATTGTTGCCCTAGACACGTGGCAGAGTGTGAGGACCTGAGAGTGACACGCATGCGTCACTCTCACCTTTTAGACAGTTATGCCAGGCTATCATGTCAGCGGCAGTTAAGGGATTAGCTCCTCGAATATTAGGCTGTGCAGGAATGGTTTCGAGCATAAGGACGCCCGAGATGTAACCTTTCTGCTCAGGGGAGGACTGATGACCCAGCGAGCGCAGAGGCCCGAGGGTTGGTTTCCTCGAGAGGCTGGACTCCTACGTAAGGTGGCTTCCTTAGCGGGGGCAACCACGAGGGTTGAATTCTCGTGCGTTGAGCTGCTTCGAGCGTGAGATTTCACTGAGGAGGAGAGGCGTGGAAGAGATCGAGTTCCCTTCTTGAGCCTTATTTTCCCGAGCGTTCCAACTCGGGATATCCCATTCCTCCTATTGTCCAGGATTATGACACATGGACGGCTAGAATTTGTGCATATTTTGGGCCCGTCATTTGCCCCCCAAATTCTGGAGTGAGGCTTTCGAGCGTACTGACAATTTCAAAAGACTCCGAGCGTCTTTCAGAGTGTGTAGAGTCAGAACTTCTGCAGCTGTCAGCTATGCCGAGCGTTCCAGCAACGGACATCTCCTGCAGAGCATTAAATACTGTCTTGTCCGAGGTTTTTTTATGCAGCTGCATTTGATGCAAAGTGGGCAGTTACCTAGGCGGGAATGATTGCCAGGTTTGAATTTTTTGCAAATTTCGCACCGTATAAATAGGATTTTACACATCCCTATTGCTCTTTACGCATTCAGAGCAAACCAAAGGCAAAAAATATATCTCTTTCTGCAAACCTTAGCATTTTCGACGAGATTCTCAGTTCCTAGATCAAGGTAAACATCCTCCCAATAACCTCCATTACTAACAGTAGATTTAAGTTGAGAAGTTTATTGCTTGGTCGTCGTGTGAGGGCATTAGGTTCTAAAACCCACCCTCTTCTTTTTTGCTAAATCTCTGAAGATCTAGTTTCGAATTCTATGGCTGGTGAAAACTCCCCAAGTAACTCTGTTGTGAGTGATATGGCCGCAGAGATAGAGGAGATGTCTCCCCACGTTTTCCCTCTTCAAAGGAGAAGGAGAATTCCCGAGGCAGTTCCAGTGAGAATGATGGGGGATGACGGGGAAAGTATTCCAATGGCAGTACCGGTTGCTAGCACAAGTGGAGCCGAAGGTGATGAAGAGTTGAATGCGGCTGTGAGAGGCTTGAACGAGCGTCCTCTTGAAGATCTTGAGACTCTCTTTGAGCAGTGCGACAACGCCGTTTTGATGTTACGGCAGGGGGAGAAAGTTCTTTCGGTGATAAATTCTGCAGTGAGGCCACAGGATCACAGGGTTATGGTGGCTATAAACCTCGAGGAGTGGGGACGTCCGGGCGTTTGCAAGAAGAAGAGCCCCCGAGGAAGAGACGAAAGGGGAAGGAACCCCTTACCAAGGTGCGAGGGACCAATCCACACAAAACTGAGAAGACACCCGCAGAGATCAAGTCCACAATAACCTTCAAGGAGATAGAACGATTGATAGACAACACGTACTGGGCTCCTGACCTAAGCGTGTGTGAGGCAGGTGAAAACGAGCGAGCGAATGATCCTCCCGAGGGGTGGATGACAGTGTATAGGGACGCGATTACGTTGGGAGGTCAGCGGTTCCCTATCCCTCGGGAAATGAGGGATATTTTAAACTTCGTAAACCTATGTCCCTCGCAGGTCTTGCCTAATGGAATAGCTCTTATCAAGTACTTTGTGGCTTTAATGAAGGCCACAGGACAGGAACCATCAGCTGCCAACTTTATCAAGCTATTCTAGGTGGCTAGATCCCCACGGTCATCGCCTGAAGACGGCTTTTACTACGTTTCCTCTAAGAGGTTCATGAAGATTATCAACTCCTCGAAGGATCTCTCGGCGAGACCTGAAAGAGCAAGTATTTCTTCGTGACTGGTCCCCCCGGGCACGTTTGGGGTCCCCAAGCGATGGGTGGTGCACGGAGATGGGCCCCTGTTGAGAGAGATCTCCCTCCCCGATGTTTGAGGGTTGGGCTAAGAGTTTGGCTTTCGCGATGAAAAATTTAAACAAATTCATGGAGACAGGGGACCTGTTGCAGAATGAGAAGGCCCTCTTCCGCTTTGGGCTCTCGTCTCATCCGAGGATGGTTGAGAATCCTCCCACAGCAACCATGGAGAAAGATGGTTAGATTTCTAGGAACTAACTTTTTTCTAAGCCGCTAACTTTGAGTGCTGTTGCGATATCTGTTGTTCCTTATATTTTACTTGTTTGTTACTTTTCCTGCATCGGATATTGCTCTAACGCTCGGTTTTTGGTATTTGATGCAGCTATTGAAGTTTTAATGGCAGGAAGAGCAGCCTCTAGCATTGTAGCTCTCTTTAAGGCCAGAGCCCCGGGCGCCACTGCCCAGGGAACCTCCAGACGGCTGCTCCTCAGATGAGTGGTGCGAGCGAAGCACAGGAGAGGAGGGATAATCTAGAGAGCGCGGAAGGCCCCGAGGGACAGGAGACTGTGGTTGAGCCCCCAAAGAAGAAGAAGAAACTAGTAAAGATAGCCTAGCAAGGCGCGAAGGTCTCTCGCGGTGTGGCGAAAGGCCCTATAATCAAAGAAGTTGCAGAGGGGCACTCGAATCCCTCTAAGAAGAACAAAAGGATGTTGGACCCCAGGAGGGTGTCCGGAAAGGATAAGAAGGTGGTAGTGGGCATAATTGAGAACGATGACGGCTACACCTCTTCCTCAGAGGAGAAAAGCTTCTGGAGATTCGAGCATCCCGGGACGCTCGTTATAAATGATCTCCGAGGGAAGGTCCTGTAATGTTGAGGAAAGGCCTTCTCTCATAGTTAATAAGCTCTAGCATGATGAACCAGGTCCAATTCACGGGAGATCATGCCATGGTGAACGATCAAACGGCCGAGGAGGTCCTGGGTGATACGAGCCATGCCCTGATAGCGGTAAGGGGCTCTTTCCCATTATACCTTTCGTATGTAGTACCACTTCTTCTTACTTATTCTATTTTTTCTGACTAAATGTCGGTTCTCTTTTACAGGAGGTGCTCCAAAGCTCAAAAACCTTGAGCGACGTGCCCAAGCTTATGCCGAGCACAAAATGAAGTACAAAAAACTGCAAAGGGTCAACAATCCTGCAACTCTTCAACAATAATGCATCGACTTGAAGATAGAACTTAGACTACAACTCCTCAACTCGCGGACAGGAACGCTCGCCTCACTACCCTCGAGGAGAGATGGCAAACCTCGAGCCAAAAATATAAGAAAGATCGGGAGGAGTGGATCAAGAAAGAGGAGGAGCACAAGTGCATCATCGCGGAGCATAAGAAGAACCTGAATGAGGCTGGCTCCAAGCTAGCGGAAATTCAGATAAAGTTCGTAGTGATAGAAGCGAGGGCTGCTAAGGAGGCGATCATAAAGTTCGTACGCTCGAAGGCGTTTGATTTTCTGGCTAATCTTCACTGTTTCGCCACGACCCAAGTATTCTTCTGGAAGGGTATTGACCAATTGATAAAGCTGGGCCTAGCTCCATTCGATGCTCGTGATCATCCAAAACTTGATATGGAGCTCGACAAGAATCTGGAGAGGATCCCAGGAGTGGGCGCCGACGTTTCAAAGGAGAACATGATTGAGCCCCTATACGAGGAGGTGGTCCACACGATGTAGGCGGAGTTCCTTGCCGCGAACAGACCCCAAGAGGGACGCCTGACACTCGACAACACCGCCAGTGAAGTTTTCTCACTTGATGGGCAGACTTTGAACCGAGTGCCTCTTGCTATGGCTCTTTTTAAACCTGATGGCTCGCATACTTCCAGCGCTCAAGATGCCAACGCTCCTGCTTCCTGAATCTTTCCTGATTGCTGATCTCTCTGAACTTGTAGCTTATGTTTTCCCTTGTTATTTTTTGAACAATTTTTGGTCTTGATGTAATTTTTCACCATTCATCATAACTTCTGTCATTTTCTCTTACGTAACTTCTCCGTTTGATGAATGAATATTTTCTCTGTTGCTTCTAATATTATTGATTTCTGATAACTGTTGGGTTGAATGCTTGGATGTTTATGTCGACTTTAGGGATATATTTGTGTTGGTTCTTCTTCCGTTGGGCGATATGATACCATAGCTGCCTTGCGAGGGCTCGAGGGTGTGTCCGTACAAGGATCACCCTGGCTCCTCACAACTAAATAAAAAGAAGAATCTCAAGTTGTACGTACATATACAAGGTATAGAAAACCTCAAAAAGTAAAGGTTTTTCAAGGATTCGTAACTAATTTGAATTTAGAAATCAATGCGAGATTCGCTAAGTACTATAACAGAGAGTGATCCGTCTAAGAAATTTGAGCGTAAGCTAGGGTTGGATCTATTGACGTGTTATGCGTAAGTTTTAATCTACTGAATCCGCTTATTTTAGAGGGACTAGAGTAGCACTAGGGGTGCCATTTCGACGTGGAGTTCCCTCGACACGGGGTTTGGCTTAGTTGACCCTCGGAAGAGAGGTATTCACGGAATCAGATAAACATACAAGAAAATTTGAATATATTGAATAATTGTATTCCATACTTAAGAATTTGTCTAAGAGAAAGTACAATTTGTCCCGGGGGCATGATACAAAACTCATACGTAAAACCTTCTGAGATTGCAAGCATTCCACGGTCGGGGTAGGCGCTCACCTTGCAAAGTTTCCAGCAAGTAGGTATTATTCGCGCGTACTTGAATAACTTTGAAGGGACCTTCCCAGTTAGGGTCCAACTTGCCCACATGTTTAGAAACTTCAACTTTCTTGAGAACTAAATCTCCAAGTTGGAAATCTGACACGCTTGTTGTATTGCGAGGCGACCGCATCCTTGTATTTGTGGATGTGTGCCCAAGCGGTGTCATGCTTTTCATCGAGCAAGTCCAATTCCAGCGCTCGATTGTTGTTGTTAGTAATGGGCTCAAAATAGGTTACGCGTGCAGACTATTGAGTGAGCTCCGCAGGTATCATTGCCTCAGACCCGAACGTTAAAGCGTAGGGTGTCTCACCTATCGCCGCTCGTGGGGTAGTCCGATAAGCCCAGAGGGCTCCTTGGAACTCTTCGGCCCACTTGCCTTTCTTACTCTCGAGCATCGTTTTGAGATGCTGAAGTATGATTCTGTTTATTACCTCAGCTTGACCGTTGGCCTGCGGATGGCCTATGGTAGTGAAGCGTTGCTCGATGCCCAGTTCCGAGCACCAGTCTCGAGCATCTGCAACAATGAATTGAGATCCGTTGTTCGAGATGAGTACCCTCGGATGCCATAACAGCAAATAATGTTTTTCCAAATGAAGTCTCTGACCGTTCGAAAAATGATCTTAGCAACAGCTTCTTCCTCAGCCCATTTGGTGAAGTAATCCACCGCTATGATCACAAATTTCCGTTGTCCGACCGCCATTGGGAGGGGCCCAACAATATCAATGCCCCATTGATCAAAGGGCTAAGATACGTCAACAGGGATCATTTGACCTGCTGGAAGCTGAGGGACATTCGAGTGGAATTGACATTTCAGACATTTCTTGGAGTAATTGATGGCATCCTACAATACTGAGGGCCAGTAGAATCCACTTCTCAATATCTTCTTGGCTAGGACCCGACCGCCAGAATGGTTTCCACAGCTACCACCATGTACATGCTCTAACACTTCCTTTGCCTGCGAAGGTCACAAATATCTCATGGGTGGCCCTTGGAACGAGCGTTTGAAGAGCCGCCCCTCGCTGTCTAGCGAGAATCTGGTGGCTTTGTTCCTTACTTTCCTTACCTCAATTTTGTCATTCGGGAGAGTCCCATCTCTGAAGAATAAAATGATCGCGTCGAGCCAGCAAGGCTCGAAGGATCAATCATATTGACTTGTCTTAAAGGTTGGCTTTCCTCTATCAGGGGTCCCTCGGTTCTGAGAAAGGTGACCGTCCGTTCGCAAGTTCCATTCAATGAAGATGCGAACTTTGAGAGAGCGTCTGTATGCTTATTTTCCGCTCGGGGGACTTGCAGTAGGTGGAACTCCTAAAACTCTGTGATGATTTCTTTGGCTTTCGCTAAGTAACACATCATGGTGGTTTCTCGAGCTTCATAGGTTCCGTCAATTTGACTTGCAATCAATTGGGAGTCCACATATGCTGTTATTTTGGAAGCTCCACTCTTTCGAGTGATTCTGAGTCCTTGGATTAGCGTTTCATATTCTGCTTCATTGTTGGTAGCTTGGAAGGTGAGTTTGATTGCAAAGTCCATTTCCACTCCACGGGGATCCTTGAGGGTCACCCCGGCTCCCCCTCCCCCTTTTGTGAGGTCGAGGAACCATCAGTGTGTAAAAACCATAAACCCTCATCTGCGAGCGATGGGGAATCTAACCTGAAATGTTCTACTAAGAGATCTGCCACGGCTTGGGCTTGAATGGCTGTGCGAGGCTCGAAGGTGATGTCAAATTGGCTTAGTTCAATAGACCATTTGATTAGCCTTCCGAAGATGTCAGGCTTAGCTAGGACTTGCTTGAGAGGTTGATCAGTGAGCACCATGATGGAGTGCATTTGAAAATAAGGCCTTAGCCTTTGAGAAGCATTTAATGAGAGCGAAGGCAAACTTCTCAATCTCCGCATAGCGCTTCTCTGCACCCTGTAAAGTTTTACTCAAGTAGTAGACCGGAAGGTGCTTTCGGTCGCGTATCGCGGCGAGCACTGCACTTGTGGCCTCCGAGGAGACTGTTAGATAGATAAAAAGATGCTCTCCCTATACCGGCTTTGTTAAAAGTAGAGATCACGAGAGGTACTGCTTCATGCTCTGAAGGGCTTTCTCACATTCCAGGGTCCACTCAAAGTTGCGCGTGTTGTGCAAGATCTTGAAGAAGGACAGGTTCCTGTCAGCGGATCGCGAGATGAATCTATTGAGTGAGATTATCTTCCCTACCAATTCTTGAACTTCCCTCACATTCCAAGGGAAAGGGATATCTAAGATAGTTTTGATCTTCTCTAGATTGGCCTCAATCCCTCGCTGGCTAACCACGTAGCCAAGGAATTTTCCACCTCGAACCCCGAACGTACACTTTGAGGGGTTGAGCTTCATGCCATACTGCCTAAGGATGCTAAACGTTCGACGAAGGTCATCCAAATGTGAGCCCTGACGCTCGCTTTTTACAATCATGTCATCCACGTAGACTTCCATGGACCTGCCTATCTCTGGCTCGAACATCTTATTGACGAGGCGTTGGTAAGTGGCCCCAACGTTCTTGAGGCCAAAAGGCATGACTAAGAAGCAATACACCCCCACATGCACTATAAAGGAAGTTTTTGGGCGATCCTCATGAGGCATGAATATCTGGTAATATCCCTGGAATGCGTCCATCATGCTCATAAGCTCGCATCCCACAGTTGAATCCACCAATTGGTCTATGCGAGGCAAAGGATAAGGATCCTTCGGGCAAGCTTTGTTTAGGTCAGTGAAGTCATTACACATGAGCCACTTATTTGCACTCTTAGGCACGAGAACTGCGTTACAAAGCCGTTCGGGGTATAAGATTTGCTTGATGTATTGAGCGTCGAGGAGCTTGTTGACCTCCTCCTCAATGACCTGTTTTCGGAATCCGTGGACATCTCTCTTCTTTTGCTTAATAGGCCTAAAGGCAGGATCGACGTTAAGCCTGTAGACTATGACGCTCGGGTCAATGCTAGTGAGTTCCGAGGCTTTCCAAGCGAAGACATCCAGATTCTTTCTAAGAAAGTCAAGCATCATGACTTGAGGCGGGCCCTTCAAGGTTTGAGCCTATCTGCGTAGTCTTTTCGGGATTGCCAGGCTCTAATTCGATGGTGAGGTATTTTTTTGTTGGCTCGATTCTCACTTTGGGGCATGGCGCTTCGAGCGCTCTTTTCTTGCCTGTGAGGCAGTTATTCGTTTTCTCCAAAGGCTGGTCATCCTCGCTGTCCGAGGATTCCTCAACGGCTCCTGGGGGTCCATCGCTCGCGGAAGCTTTGGCCCCTCTTTTCCTGTTCTTCTTCTTATAGAGCTTGGCCCGCTTACGCTAAGGGACCATCTTCGTCGTGCTTTGGAAAATCGATTGTTTTCTACATGGAACCTTGCTGAATGGTCGGCTTTGACTTGTGGCTGTGAAGGGACATATTATAACATTCCCAGGCTTCCTTCACATTACACAAAACTTCTCCAGTTCCCTCGGATGTGGGGAACTTAAGTTTATGATGGTAGGTGGAAATAACAGCCTTGAAGTTCACGAGCGCTGGTCGCCCAATAATGATGTCGTATGGTAAGTCCACCTCAACAACTGCATACAAAACATTCAAAGTTTTACATTGTGGGGCGCGACCAAAAGAGGTGGCCAAGCGTATCTATCCACGAGGGGCAATCTCGAACCCCCCAAAGCCAATAAGGGCAGTTCTAAGGGGTTCGATGGGGATGTTAGTGATGTTCATCTTCTGGAAAGTAGAGTAAGGCAAAACATTGACTGAGCTTCCACTATCAACCAAGACCCTTTTTACAACGTGATTGTGTAGGTCTAAGCTAACCACCATGGGGCAGTCATAAGTTTCACTGGCCCCATGAGGTGTTACAATGTGCTCTAAATCCCTATCAGTAAAACCAACAATATCATTCCCTGTCGAGCGTTGGCTTCCTTCTACGGAGTACACAGATTGAACCAGCTGGGGCTTCTAGTCATAGCTCCGTACAAAGCGGCGGTAAGAGGCGTTGGAATTACCCCCCTGAGGGTCCGCCAGCGATCATGTGGATGACCACATAGGGTTGGTTCTCAAGCTCTCCAGTCTTCTGTTTTCCTCGATTGCTTCCCTCAGTTTGATGGCGAGAGGGGCTCCTTGATCGGGAGCGACTCTTTCTGTCCCCGCGTGCTCTCGCGTGCTCTCTGTTGCAGCGCTCGTCAAACCGTTTGAGGGCCCTCACAAACTCCTTGAGGTGCCCCCCAGCGATGAGTCGTTGGATCTCTGTCTCTAGTTGACGACAGTCATTGGTGTCATGGCCCTTCTGTTTGCGAAAAGCACAGTACTTTCTCGAGCTCTTCTGAGCCTCGGTCTTCTCATCTTTGGTGGTCTCTTGAAGAGTTTCTTGTCCGCCAAGGAATAGATTTCGGCAATAGGCCTGTTGAGCTGGATACGCTCGCGTTCAGACCTTTGGGGTTGTGATGGATTTCTTTTGGTGTGGGGTGGACTACGGCGACGGTTGTTTTTGTTTGGCTCGTTCCTCTCTAGGGCCCTTACCGTTGGAGAGGGCTTTGCCAGGGCACGTTCCCGATCTTGATACATATCTTCGAGGGTTAAATGGGAGTCGGCAATCTCCCTTAGCTCGAGCAAGGTTTGTGATTTCTTTTTTGCCACCTCCTCAACAAACTCCTTGCTCACGTAGTTCTTCATGTTGATGGACTGGAATAGCACATGTCTAATGAAGACCATCGACGGTCGCTCCACCTGCAGAACTTCTTTGTTGAACCTTCTCATGAAGGATCTGAGAGTTTCGGTGGCCCTTGCACCAGATTGTAAAGCACGGTCGCATCGGGGGCTGGAGCTTTCATAGAGTTGAAATGGCTGAGGAAAGAGTCCGTAAGGTCTCCATACCCTCAGATTTAGCGCGGAGGGAGTTTCTTATACCACTCTTGGACCAGCCCCTCAAGGGATGTAACAAAGAGCTTGGCCCAATAATGCATGGGATGCTCGTAAAGGTGCATCAAGTGCACGAAGTGATTTAAATGCTCGGCGGGGTCAGTGGTTCCATCGTACCTATTGATGGACGTGGGGATCTTGCCGTTCCCCGCTCGAGTCATGAGGACTTCGTCAATGAGAGGTGATATCTCGGTCAATAATCGGTACTTCTGCCTAGTCTGTCGTACTCCCTGTAATCTTCGGGTTGTCCCCTTTCTGACACGTGGAGGGGGTCTTCTGGGTTCGCGAGCGTCTCTGGCCCTGGATCCCTCACCTCCCAGATGGGAAACTTGAGACCGTGCTCGAGAGAGTTACTGTACCATGTGTTGGAGGTCTTCGAGCTGATTTTGAACGTTGATGAGCAGGGGATTGACTTCATTTCTTGGGTCTTCTCTCCTCGAAACCCTGGATTGGACCTCTTCCTCCTCATTATCTCCTCTCCTATTTTGAGGTTGCACTCCATTCAGCGGTGGTGGTGGCGGTAAGGTCTGTTGATCTGCCCTCGGGGGCATGTCATCCCTTGGAGGAGAGGGCGGAGGATGCGGTTGAGTTGGTTGGGCATTTTGTCAAAACCCCCAAAAATAAAGAATCATAGGAATTTTTTGTCAATTAGACAAATCAAAAGGGCACTCGATGGAAAGGAAGAAAAGAAAAGAAAAACCCAAATAAAATACAAGTTTGGTGAGATAAGAATGTTTCGTGTAGGGCACTACTTTAATTGAAACAAGATTAAAAACATTTTATGCAAAATACACTGTTTTAATGCACGATGTTAAAATGTTACAGTTGAATCATGCATGCCAAACTTCTCTCGAATGACCACAAATGAGTGCAAGAAAATAGATGATTCATTGAAGAACTCTGTACGAAAAACACAATGTTACATTAAATAAAACTCGACCATGATATCATACCGAAAGTTTAATAAGAGAAAATATAACCTGCACTGGAAATTTTTTGCATGATCACATATAGAGCATTGGAAAAGCAGGCAAATTAAAACAGAGAAAACATAACCGGCAAGCATTCCAATAGTAATGGAACCATCACCAATGGTCTAATTTGAGTCGAACTCCAGAATTATACACTTTTTAGGTAAAAGAAGATATGTTTTTGTCAAGCTCACACACATAATGCTGCTCTTGAATGAACAGAACAGAACTAGGAAGAGATTTACAACTTTTCCCAAATAAAGGAGCTACAAAAAGGTAGTAGGATACATGAACGGACCAGGTAATCATAAATTTCGGCACCTAACATCTTCGATAAATCTACTACAATGTTGTGCCTCCGCCATCTGACATCAGAGATGCAGCTCCTGCTGCAGCAGTTGCAACAACTCCTGTCGAGATACCAGGTTTTGATAAATGGAGTAACCTGAACATTTTCAAATAAATTTTAATGATTCTTCTTCACAAGTGGTAGAAATTAGAGTTTCTCTAAAAAGAAATATCAACAAAGAAAAATGTAAATACATTCACAAACTGAGAGACCACAATGCAGAGAGAATGCAATGGGATGAACACAAATATGTCTCCTTTTATGCCCTGTCAATTGTTTGGAGTAATAACTAAACTATGATGTCCTCGAATGAGCCTTCATACATGATAATGATTCTTGAATATTATAACTAACAAAGAACAAAGAAAGTTACATAATTCATTTACAAGCTCATGAGTTCCATATCTAAGTTCACATGATTCAATCCATACTTTGTGACATAAAGCCAATTCCAAAAAATTACACAAACAGGAATAAAGAATAATCATAACTAAGGTATTATTCGCAAATCCCAAGTATCAATAAGATCTCAAAATTATATTTTTTTCTTTGTGGCACACACATGAACTCTTCAATGAGTCAGGACTTGAGATTCCAAAACTCATAGACAGGTATCATTTAGCAGAATTAAGAAAAAAAAAATTGCACAGAATCAACTTACGGTGCAAGATATTCACAAAAGGATGACATGGCAGCAACAACTTCCGTGTAATTCTCAGATGATGCAGGAGCTGTCACTTCAACCAGCTGTATACCGGGAGTTACTGGAACTGCTTCATCAGTTGCGTGAAGCTTCAGCATTTTATTAACCGAAGAGACTGTCACCGTTATCTGAGCACCTCTATGGAAATGGAAAGAAAATCCAACCCTCAGCAGTTCGTGGTCGAGCTTGTATCCAAGAGCATAGAATAAGCGGAGTGCATTTTTGCTTACTTTACTTTCTGCCATATTTCTCACCAGCACTGAGATTTGTTCAGCACCGGCACCCCTTATAGCACCACCAATGTGTCGAACAGTCCTAAGCATTGTTTCATCACATCATTTTCACAAAGCCAATAGAAGGAAAGAAGAAAAAAAGGAAAAAGTAGGAGATAGAGGATTCCCCTGCTTACCATGTCGGTTCAGGCTGCTCAAGATCACATAGGAGTCGGACTTCAGAGGAAACTAAACCTAAGAGAAAGAAAGTAATTCCAGGTATGAAGTCACATACTTCATTTGAAGATTCACAAACTATGCGATCGATGCAATTTATTAAAATGAAGTACGATAAATAATTCAATTGAACTGTTAGGATCAAGTTTGATAATGCAAAAACTAGCTATCGTTTGGATTGGGAACATACCAAGGTTGGGGACACTTTTCAAACACAATTCATGAATCCTTAAACTCTCTCGATGAACACCACAAAGTCCTTGAAGAAGAATCTCCAGGGCCTCAACATGCTGCAGATAATGTAATACTAATATTTCAAACCAAGGAAACCCAAATTCAGAGGAAAAGGCTACAAATCTAAAACCAAGAAAAGAACATTCTTAATGCCAAAAAATCATAAAAACTAAACATGAGAAAGCGTTCAAATTTGAATGCAGAACCCATCTACATTTGCAAGTTTACTTTTCATCAATAGCGAAATCAAATTCATACTCAAAGAGATATGCTGATGTACAACAAACAAAACAGATTTTCAAAACGGAAGCAACATTGATCATGAAATATTTACAGTAAAACCCAAAAAAAAAAAAAGCACTGCAATGATTCTACCAGCTTACCTTAGTTTCTATAATTCCCTGAACCACGCACTCCATTTCTGATCCCGAATTTTATCCAATTAATATCCGAAGTGCGAGAGCGCAAACAAATTAACTGGACCAGTCCAGTAATTTCTAATCCCAAAGATCAAGTGAATCGTCAAGCAATTTCAGAGTGTGATTTAAATTGGTGGGTACGGTGGTGGCGGCCGGAGGGAAGGAGATGGTGGTGGCGGCGGCCGGAGATTAAAATGGGGAGATGAATAATGTGTTTGTAGCAGCTGACTTTTCATTTGGCCTAAAATGTTCTCAAACAAAATCCTATTATTATATAAAATAACACTAAAAATTCTAAGATTGTATTAAAATTAGCATTTAAAATCTTACAATAAAGGTTTTAAAATGCTAATTGAGTATTAATTTATTACGATCACAAGTTCTTTTTGAGAATTTTCAAATCATATAGTTCTAAGTACTAATTAGATATATCATAGGTTTTTTTTGTGCAATTAACTCTGCCCATTGTGAACCAACTTCTTTAGGCCATGATTCTGCTGACACGATCAGAAATATGTCAAACCCTAATCCTTTGCTCCACTTAATAATAACGAAAGCCTATCTGGGTCAGAACCTCTTTCAAGCCCAACTATAATTTCGCTTAAACCCGAAGCCCATTCCTCCACAGAGCCCACAATCACTAAAAAAATATCACCTGGGCCACCTCACTATCCTCAGCCCACCTGATACCTCTCAAGCCCAACTCACCCATTATTAATTCAGAAACCCAAAACATTAATTCCACTTATGAGCCTAAAAACCCACCAACCAATTTCATCCCTCAAGCTAATACTCCTGAATCCCCCTTGCAGAATTTCATCAATCAAGAAAATGTCTCTCTACCAAGCGTTCTGTACAATGTTCCTGTAATCTGTGAAACACCACAATGTACCACGAAGAAATGCCTTACTCCAACTGCTTCACCTTTACTCGCTAAACCAACGCCCAGTCGTACTGGAAAACGCAAATCTCATCCCCCAATCCCGGACCCCTCCTCTGAGAACCCAACTAAAAGAACTCCTCAAATTCATGTCCATACGGATATCTCTAATTCAACGGTGGAGGCTGCAGCGTAGCCCCGCCGATCACAATGATTGGCCTTTGCTGGAATTGTCGAGGGCTGGGGGGTCCCTCGACAATGAAAGAGTTGCTCGAACTCATTCGGGCAAACAACCCCTCGGTGGTTTTTCTCTCAGAAACAAGATGCAAGAAGAGGAAGATCGAAAGTCTGAAGAACTCGCTAAATTGGTTTGGTGTCAATGTCGACTCCATCGGCATTGGTGGCGGACTGGCTTTGTTGTGGAAGCCAGAAATTGATGTTACGCTCCAAAGTCTTTCTAAGTATCATATTGATGTCCTAATCTCTGACCATTCTGGCTCCTCTCCATGGCGGTTCACGGGCTTCTACGGGGAACCCAATACTCAACAGAGATGGAAAACTTGGGCCACTCTTTCTAAGCTAAGTCGTGCTCCTTGTCAAGAGTGGCTAGTTTGTGGCGATTTTAATGAGCTATTGTCAGATGATGAAAAACAGGGTGGAAATTCTAGAAGTCCCTGTCTCATGCGTGCGTTTCGGTCCGCCCTTGACTCGGCTGACCTTGATGACCTGGGCTTTGTTGGTGATCGCTTTACTTGGTCCAACAACCACCCTCACCCTCATACTATTCGGGAGAGACTTGATCGAGCCGTTGCCACTCCTCTCTGGAGAACCAAATTTCCAAACTTCCGGGTATCACATATCCCCACCATCAACTCCGACCACCACATGATTCGTTTTGACCTCAGCCACACTACTACAAGAAACATTCGACGAAGGCGTCCCTTTATGGAAGAAATCGAATGCTACTGACCCCCAGACAAGAGTTATGGAGTGCTTTAAGAACTGTCGTATTGGCCTAATTAAGTGGAAAAAGGATAAATTTGGTAACATTGAGAAGGAGATTAAGGCGGTTGAGGAAGAGCTTATTAAAATAAGAAGTGGATCCATCTCTTATGACTCACGGGCAAAAGAAACCTCCCTCCGAACCACTCTCGCAGAACTCCACAAAAGGAAAGAAGTTATTTGGCAACAGAGAGCAAAGTCACATTGGCTCTCTGAGGGTGATAAAAATACAAGATTCTTCCACGCCAAAGCTTCTTACAGGGCTAAAACGAACACTATCCAGGGCCTGAAAGATGAAGCTGGTATGTTGGACTCTTCTCCCGACCACATCCAGGGAGTCATTTCCCGCTATTTTGGTAGCTTGTTCTCCGCATCCATGTGTTCCGAGCAGGACCTTAACCGAGTTCTCGCCTCACTTGAGCCCCGAGTCGATGAGGAGATGAGCCGACAACTTCTTCTTCCGTTCACAGGTGATGAGGTAAAGAAAGCTCTGTTTCAGATGTATCCCCTTAAGTCCCCCGGCCCTGACGGCCTTCCTCCATTTTTTTTCCAAAATTATTGGGATATTATAGGGAAGGATGTTATCTCTTGCGTTTTAGTTTTTCTTAACCACGACAAATTCATTAAGGGTCTTAATTACACTTATATTGTCTTGATCCCCAAGTGCCACAATCCTGATATTATTACTCATTTTCGGCCCATTAGTCTCTGTAACGTTGTTTACAAAATTGCTTCAAAATGTATTGCTAATCGTCTCAAACCTTTGCTCCACCGTATTATCTCTCATTCTCAATCAACTTTCATCCCCTCCCGGCTCATCACAGATAATGTTCTTATTGCTTTTGAGATTAACCATTTTCTCAAAAAGAAGAACAGGGGAAAGGAGGGATTCTTTGCACTTAAACTCGACATGAGCAAAGCCTATGACCGCGTTGAGTGGAGATTTCTGGAACGAGTGCTTACCCGGTTTGGTTTTCCTTCCCGTTTCATTTCACTTATCATGTCGTGTGTTACTACAGTTTCTTATTCCTTTTTGCTCGAGGGTTCTAGTTTCGGGCATCTCATTCCGGAGCGTGGTATCCGGCAGGGGGACCCCCTTTCTCCTTATCTTTTCCTTCTTTGTGCAGAGATTCTTAGTTGTATTCTTCAGGAGAAGGAGGCTTCCGGCCAACTGAGAGGGATTTCTATTTGTAGAGGAGCTCCGAGCATTTCACATCTCCTTTTTGCCGATGATACACTCATCTGTGGAGTGGCTTCCACACAGTCTTTGGATTGCATTAACAAGGCCCTCAGTGATTATGCTCTTGTTTCGGGACAAGTCATTAACCTTCAGAAGTCGTCCATTCTTTTCAGTGGAAACGTCCCTCCTTCAGTCAGAGAGGCACTCGCATCTCGTATTGGTGTCCAATTGGTTGACCGCTTTGACCTTTATCTGGGCCTCCCATCTGTTATAGGCCGCTCCAGAACAACTGTTTTCAACTCTATCAGGGACAGAATTTGGAAGAAACTCAAGGGTTATTCTGAGAAGCTCCTCTCTTCGGCCGGCAAAGCAGTTCTTATCCGTGCAGTGGCTCAGGCGATCCCTTCTTACACTATGGGGTGCTTTCGATTACCTGACTCCTTTTTGAAAGAGATTGATACTTTGATTTCTAACTTTTTGTGGAATAATAAGGAGACTCGCAAGACACATTGGATTACCTGGGATAAATTGTGTCGTAGTAAAGAGAGGGGTGGGCTCAGCTTCCGTTCTTTCAAGGCTTTCAACAATGCTATCCTGGCTAAGCAATTTTGGCGACTTGTCACCCATCCTAACAGTCTACTTAGTCGTCTGTATAGAGCAAGATACTTCCCACATGGGGATATTTTCAGTGCCCGACTCGGACGTTCTCCCTCTTTTACTTGGCGTAGCATCCTGGGCACACGCTTTTTGATTGAAGCTGGTTCTCGCTGGAGAATTGGTTCTGGTGCTGATCTTAGAGTTTGGCATGATCGTTGGCTCCCCCGGCCAAATTCTTTCAAGCCCCGTGTAAAACCACATCACACGGAAGATGATCTTCGTGTCTCTAGCCTCTTATTGCCGGATCAGCCGGCTTGGAACGTCCCTTTACTACGCTCTCTCCTTCCAGAAGATGAGGTTAATCTTGCTCTTAGTATCCCTCTCAGTAACAGTCGCCGGCCTGACCGTCTTATTTGGCATTTCACCAAAGATGGCCGTTTTTCGGTTAAAAGTGCATACCATCTTGCAGTTGATCTACAGAACCGTTCACATGCTTCAGCTTCCTCAACCCCCTCTCCTACACTGTGGAAGTATATTTGGACCACTCGAGCCGCTCCAAAGGTTCTTATGTTCGCTTGGCGTGCAGCCCACAATAGCCTTCCCACTGCTGCCAACCTCCGCCAGCGTAGACTGACTACGGAGGCCGATTGTCCACGGTGTGACTCCCCTAATGAAGACATCCTACATGTCCTTCTCCGGTGCCCCTTCGCTCGCCAAACTTGGGCTCTTCTCCTCATCCCTCAGTCAGCTCCCTCCCACGATCACTTAGGTATTTCCGAATGGCTTAACCATGCTCTTCACACTTTGGATACCACGAATAGAGGTTTGTTCCTGGCAACCATTTGGGCACTTTGGTGGAACAGAAACTCCAAGCTTATGGATTCAGAATCCCTTTCCCCAGACAAACTTGTTCATTTTATTCTCTCATTCACGAGTAGTTATGAAGCTGCAAATGTGCCTCAACACTCTTCACAGGTTTCCCACTGCCCTGTCTCTTGGCAAAGACCTCCTTCAGGCATGATTAAAGTTAACTTTGACGGAGCTGTGTTCAAAAATAGTCAAGAATTTGGTATTGGAGTTATCGCTCGAGATTCGAGAGGTTTGTGCGTAGGTTGGCTTACAGACAGAAGGACAGGCTTGATTGCCCCAGAGGCGGTGGAAGCTTTGGCAGCTCTCGAGGTTGTCCGTTTCGCAGTCTACCGAGGTTGGACTTCGGTTTTCTTCGAAGGTGATTGTCTGAACCTCATCGAAAAAATTGGGTTTTATGATCATAGCTGCTCCCCTATCGGCAATATCCTCTCGGACATCAACAATCTCTCAAGCCGTTTTAGTGTCGTTAAATTCGGCTTTACTCCGCATGGGGCAAACTCTGTCGCCCAAACGCTTGCCCGTCATGCGGCCCCGAACCGCTCTGGTATTTGTAACCTCCCTACTACTGCTAGCTGTTGTTTTCTCGAGGACTTGGCCTCTGTTGTTTAGTTTTGTCGCCCACGCTTGTTTGTGGGCGTTTTGCTTCAAAAAAAAAAAAGTCTTCCCTTAGATTTTTTTTCTGTGTAACCATGCCCACCCAAGTCGAATCCGAATCCGAATCTTACATTTGAGAATGAAAACATTAAGAGAAGATTTCACCCAAATGCCTTATGTAATTTGAATGTATCACTAAAAATCCTAACAAAATAAAAGTACTTTAAAAAACCATGTGTTTTGTAAAATATGCAAATAAAACCTTGAAATCAGGCTGTGCAGTTCATGCGCACTGACTGCAAGTATGATAGCATTTTCGAACACTTTTGGGTTGTGAAATGACTTATATGCCCTTCTGGAAGGATCTTTTAATATTGTTGGTTAAATATTTACCAAATACCCTATCAGACAATATTCCCAGTACTCTATAAACATCATTAATTGTGTATTAAAATGCAACTTGAAACATGTGAAAGCAGTTATAGATATCAACAACCAGTCAACCCAAAAGGGGTACAATAATTTAGCAAAAATCATTGTCCTATTTACTAATACTAGATTCCAAAATGGGGATACGGACATCTACAATACCAATACAAAAAGTGGTTCAACCATTCACAGTTTCAAAGCAATAAAACATTGTTTATAGGACAAAAAAGTTATAAAAGGAAAAATTTGAAGTGAAATGGCAAAAAAAATGGTGAAAGAAAAAAAAATAAAAAGAAAGAGAAGAGTTTGATACTCTAAAAAATCAAAGCATC
>JBBMKE010000010.1:12983183-13026847 GCA_037834125.1 Lippia alba | reverse complement strand
CCTCGATCCAGGCCCCTCGGTCATTTTCACCCGAGTCTATCGACCTCTTGTCACGCGTCAACATTTATGCGCCTGTTAGTGGCCGACCGAGCATTTAATGCGTGGTCTTAATGGGGCACCTGTTAGGACGCGGCGGTAACACGTGGTCAACGCAATGATGAGTTTTACCTAGTATAAATACCCCCCGCATTTATTTCACAAGTAAGCTTTTTTACCTACCATATTTACTGCACTACCTACTCAACTTCATTCACTCGATAACTGACTTGAGCGTTGGAGTGCCAACCTGGGTAAAACCCCCAAGTCCCCCGGGTTGGCCTCTAGTTCACCCGTTCTGTTTATTCGACCAGATAAACCGAGAAGACCGACGGCTTCCCTCCAAATTATAAATTCAAGTGGTTCGAAGCGTCAGGTCCTCGACCCCGAGTCAAGCAGGAAAAGGCCTCGATCATTTTGGCGCCGTCTGTGGGAACCGCTGCACAAAAGTCCGTGATTATGTCTTCTCGGAACGCTATCAACAATGTCCAAGTCATGGATGAGGAAAACCGTGAAATTATCCCACAATTTCCAGCTCAAGCTGTAGTTCCACCTGTCGGCAGCATTCCCTTAGTGTATTCTACACCGGAGCTCTAGCTGTACTTAAAGGTGTGCTGAGATGAAGCATGGCGGCTGTGGCTTAAGGTCGTGAATCGAGGATGCCGGCTTGCCCTGCACCTTGACCTATGACCACCGATTAGCCATTAGTCAACACCCCTGCTTATGGGCCACCTATTAACTATCAGATTCCAATCGCATACTTTGCTGATGGGGGGTTGATCACTCCGCCCGAGCCAGTAAGACAGCGCCCCAATCCACACTTACCTCGGCGGCCTGCGAGAGAAAGGCTCGAGGAACAAGAGCAAGAAGCTAACTCGATAGCCCCTAGTCGACGTAAACGACGAGCTGATCAGGACCGACCCCAGGCCTCTCGACAACGTCACTCTCAAGAGACCGGATCTCGACAATCTTACACCACACTGTATTCTCGATAGGAATATGTCGAAAGAAATGAACCCGCCTCCCTACGCAATTCTAATGGAGTCTTCAGTCGATTAGGACCCGAAGGGAGGAGAAATGAAATCCGACGGTCAAACCGGGGAAGAATTGTACGCTCAGATGATTTACGCAATCAACTTCCACCCTGAATTCCCAGGAAAGGAAACCAGCGCAAGGGCTAAGGTTCTCATGGTCAATCTCCGAGTTGACACTCGGATCGACGTGAACACGTTAACCAACCTCGCAATCAGGCCGAACGAACCGATCCTCCCCGAGATCGAGTATAAAGATACCGAAGTATTCAGGAGGCCAACTCCCCTTTTTGTGATGCGATCATCGAAGCCACCACCGAGGATAAAATTCCGACCGGTCTCCCCACCTATAACGGATCCACCGATCCGGAGAAACATGTCTCGAGACTAGAAATGCAATTAAGCATGTTTCCACATGACACCGATATCTGGGCCAAGATCTTTGTAACTACTCTGGAAGGGCCGGCTCAAGATTGGTTCAACCGACTTCCACCTCGAAGTATTCAATCATACCAAAATCTGACCGAGAAGTTTGTCGCTCACTTTTCTTCCATGAAAGGAGACAAGTTGCCCTCGACATATCTGTACACGATCAAACAAGGCCCCAACGAATCTTTGAGAGATTTCTTTACTTGATTCTCCCAAGGCGTGATCAAAACGGACGAACCAAGTATCGACCTTCTGATACCGATCGTCCACCAGGCTGTAATCAGCAACGATTGCGCCCGATACATATTCTTGCAGAAACCCAAGAATCTTGCCGACATCCAAGCAGCCGCTTGCGATTGGATGCAACTCGAGGAGCTCGAGAATTCGAGATTCAATGCATCCCAGGCCAGAAAGAATGATCCCACACGGTATCTCAAAATCGATAATCGACAGAAGAATGACGCGCCCGGACCATCTCAGCCTCGGAAACACTTCACACAGCTTATTCGGCCCATCGAGGAATTTATAATGTGATTGATCCCAAGATCTTCAGAAAGCCGAAGCCCATGAAAAACACGGCCAAAAACCAAGAAAGCAACAAGTTTTGCAACTTCTACCAACAACGAGGACACAGTACGGCCGATTTCCATGCTCTCCGAGAAAAAATTGAAAGACTTATCAAGGGGGACACTTGCAAGAATTCATCAAGAAGATTAATGATCATGCTCGGAATCGAGAGCAACGGGGTAACCTGTCTTCTCAACGAGCTCGACAAGCCAAGCCATCTACCGAGCGAGAACAGAACAACCCATCTTACGTCGGAAGGATCGATATGATTGCCGAAGGACCATCGGGTGGCGATTCCAAGACTGCTCGAAAGAAGACTCGAAGAAAAGCTGCTCGAGGCTACTTTGGTCCCCATGAAGTCTTCAACGTACAAACTGACGAGCCCTGGCGTGACAAGGAAGTTATTTTTAGTTCTAATGATGTAATAGATACCCAGCACAACTCGAGTGACGCACCTAGTTGTCCCATGGTCGTCACTCTCGACGTTGCAAACTTTATTGTATCTAGAACTCTTATCGATAATGGAAGCTCTAGCAATATCATTTTGTATTCGACTCTTGTTCGAATGAATTTGCATGATAAACTATTGCTTGACCCTATCAGGGCCCTTCTAATAGGATTTGGAGGAGCCGAAGTTTACACCAAATGGCGAATTCGATTGGTTACCTCCATGGGGACTTTACCGAAAAGAGCCACCCGAGATATTGAATACTTGTTAGTTGAAATGCCCTCAGCTTACAACATCATCTTCGGACGTCTCAGATTTATCAATTTCCGAGCAGTAATATCGACATTTCATCAGATGGTGAAGCTTCCCACCCTCTTCGGAATAGGCGAGCTGAGGTGTGACGTCCCCGTGTCATGGACATGCTATGCCATATTGATGGAGAAAACCATCAACCCTAAAGATAATTCTATTTCCTTTTCGGTCTCCGATCTTTTTCTCGAAGAATACCTCGATGATCTAAAAAACATCACTGGGAATCTTCCGATCATGCTAACCCTCGAAACAAGAAAAAATAAAAAGAGGAACCGAAACTAGAATCATCAAAGAAACTCGAAATAATCGAACTATCCCCTGGTCATCCAGAAAAGAACACTTACGTTAGGAAAGGACGTCGAGAAAACGAATAGTGCATGCTTGTACAACTTCTCTGAGATAATCTCGATGTCTTCGCCTCCAGTGCTTCTGAACTGGTGGGAGTCGACCGAAAAGTCATTGAGCACCACCTTAATGTCGATCCGTCCTCCAAACTTATAAAATAAAAACTACGCAGACAGAGTGACGCTCGATATATCACTCCGGTATAATACACCGATTGGCTCTGCAACGATGTGCTAGTGCCCAAACCCGGAGAAAAATGGCGCATGTGCAACGACTTTGCCGACCTCAACAAGGCATGCCTGATGGATCCATACCCTTACCCAGAATCGATCAGCTGGTCGATTCCACGGCTGGTTGCGAGCGCTTGAGCATGATAGATGCCTTTCAAGGTTATTACCAGATAAGCATGGCCCGAGAGGTTGAGTCGAAGACTGCTTTCATCATTTTTAATGGCATCTATTGCTTCAGAGTAATGCCATTTGGATTAAAGAACGCCGGAGTGACCTATCAACGCATGATGAACAAGGTTTTTGAGTCAGAAATTAGAAATTCTATGGAAGTTTATGTTGACGATATGATAGTCAAGAGCGAGAAGGCCGAGGACCATCTCGATCATCTCAAACGAGCATTCAACTTGTTGAGAAAGTTTAATCTCAAACTAAATCCTGCCAAGTGCACCTTCAGAGTCGACGGAGGAAAATTTCTCGGATACATGGTCAGTCGAAGAGGAATCGAGGCAAACCCTGCAAAAATTAAAGCAATACAACAGCTCCAAAAACCATAATCAATCAGGGATACACAGCGATTGATTGGTCGGGTGATATCCCTTAACTGATTTATTTACCGATCTTCAGAGAAGAGCCTCCCCTTCTTCAAATTTTTGAGAAATGTAAAGTCTTTTGAGTGGATATCCGATTGTGATCGGGCTTTTGAGGATCTCAAACGATACCTCTCGACACCACCTCTTTTGACTAAGCCCATTGACTCGGAATCACTATATCTATACCTCGCCGTGACACACGAAATAATTAGCTCGGTTCTGGTAGCTATTCGAGACAGAAAACACTTGCCCGTATATTATTTGAGCAAGATCCTACATGGGCCAGAAATGCGGTATTTGGAAATCGAGAAGTTCGCCCTCGCAGTGACCCATTCGTCTCGAAAGTTAAAACCCAATAATAGTATTGACGGATCAGCCTCTTAAGCAAATCATGGAAAACTCGATGTCTCTGGCCAACTCATGCGTTGGTCGATCGAACTCGGACAGTTCGAGATAACATACCAATTACAAGTAGAATATTAGGCTCAAATCCTAGTTGATTTTCTGGCAGAAAAAGACAACTCAACTACATTCGGACTCGACGATACCCTCTGTGTCATGTCGGTCGATGGCTCTTCAACCTCTTCGAGAGGAGGAGTGGGGGTATCCCTCTAAAACACCCACGGAGACGTGCTCGAATACGCCATCGCCCTCAACTTTCCTGCAACAAATAATAAAGCAGTATACGAGGCCATCTTGGCAGGGTTAAAAATTGCAAAAATGCTAAGAATTACCCGGCTTAGAGCTTTAGCCTGTTCCTAACTCATTGTCGGTCAGATCACCGGGAAGAAGGAGGCTCGGGAGGAAACGATGATAAAATATCTCGAATTGGTGCGAGCACTTCTTACCGATTTTGAAGAGTTCCAGCTGATGCATATACCCAGAGAAGAGAACTCCCGGGCGGATACCTTATCGAAATTCGCCAGTAGCCAGCAAGGGTCTAAGGCAAAAATGATCATATTCCTCACCTCGGAACAAAGAGCGATCGACCCAGTCTCAAAGCAAGGTCACGCAATCGATATTGCTGAACCATGCTGGCTCGATAAACTAGTGCTTTTCCTCTGCGATGGGCTGTTACCCGATAATCCAACCGAAGCGAGGAAGGTTAAATACTGAACCTGAACTATTTTCTCGATAATGAAGGTCGATTGTACAAGAAGGCTTTTATAGGTCTGACCAAGAGATGTCTCCGACCTTCCCAAGTGCAACAGGTACTCGGACAAATCCATGTTGGATCATGTGAAAATCATTCAGGTTACAAATCCCTCGCATTGAAAGTTTCTCGAGCAGGATTCTACTGGCTTACCCTCCGAAAAGACTCTTATAAGTTCGTCAAAAAATGTGTTAGATGCCAAAAAAAAACCGTTACTTTATCTCATCAACATCCGGCAAAAATGATTGTAGTCGACTCGGCCTGGCCATTCGACCACTGGGGAATCGACATAATTGGACCCTTTCCTCTTGCTTCGCGACAGAGGCAGTTTGTTATTGTTGCTATCGACTATTTCTCCAAATGGGTCGAAGCCCTCACTGTTGCAAAGATTACCTATCATGTCATTCGAAACGTCATCTGGAAAAACATCATCACTCGATTCAGCATTCCTCGAATCATCGTATGCGATAATGGACCACAATTCCGAAGCAGACAACTCAAGGTGTATCTGGCTGATTTTCGAATAAGCCAACATTTTACATCGATCGGGCACCCACAAGCCAACGGGCAAGTAGAAGTCACGAATCGAACTCATTCAAAATCTCAAGGCGAGACTCGACGCTAAGAAGGAATTCTGGGTCGATGAATTGGATGGGGTGCTATGGGCTTATAGGACAACTCCTTGAACGCCTACTCGGCAAAACACCTACTCGATGGTATATGGATCAGAGGCTATGATTCCCACAGAGATGTTACATCACTCCCCCAGGATCGAACAACAAGCATTCGAACAGAATTCTATGCAACATGCTCACGATCTCAATACAATCGATAAACTTCGAGAATAAGCCTATCAGAGGATGCAGACCTATCACGCGACAACTTCAAGAGCTTACAACAAACATCTCCTACTTCGATACTTCCAGGTCAGAGATTTGGTTTTAAAAAGAGTCGATGTCATGAAACACATTGGAAAGCTTGAAGACAACTGGAAAGGACCATTTCGAGTCACATCCATCGGGAGAAATCGATCTTATCATCTGGAAGATTTACAAGGAAAACCCCTTCCTCGATCTTGGAATGCTCACAACCTCAAGAAGTTTTATTTGTAACTTTGTACTCGAAGGTTGTACCTCAATCCTTTTTATCTAATGAAGTACATGTTTTTATTCGATCTTGTCCTTCTACTTAATTCCATTTTTATCGTGTTTTATCGTTACATCAAAAGATTCGAGCATACCTCACACATCTTATCGATATAACGCTCTCGATAATATAACTCGGATAAAAGAAATAAGATGTTTCAACAAGCTCAATATTTCATTAACAAAAAGAACAAAATTACAACTTGGATACTCGATAAATTAAAACACTTAAAAACTAAAGAACCTCGAATGATAACATTCTCGAGTTCATACTTTGGATTTTCCACATGGAGCAGATAGTACTCGAGCCCCTACCTATTTACAAATGGGCTTCTAGTCAACAACTACTGGCGCTCACCCTAACAGTCAAGACGCCTAAACAACAAGGAATTCATCCCAACAGTCGAATCCCATAAATTGATGGTTCACATTCAGCAAAAACTAATCGAACACGAAGATAGGGCGTGTCCATTCTCTTCGTCTCATGGGTTGGTCCCCTCCTCGATTGGCAGTTGGGCTTTCGGTCTCAAGAAGTCGGGGTATATATCGGTTGGTCCCCTCCTCGATTGGCATGGCCCCTCCGTCTTAGGGCTCAACCTTGTACATGGATTGAGCGAGAATTATGGCAAACCCGAATTCCTCCTTCTCCCATTCGGGATCCGGCTCAGGGGCAGGCAGGCAGGCTAAGGTCGGCCAGTCGAGGATTATCCTGGAAGATCCCAACCTTCTCCTCGTCATATTTTTCGGGCACGTAACCGGCCGCTTGCGTTTGGGCGAGGCAAAGGTTGAACTCCTCCTCTATGTCTTTAAAGCTTAAAATCCCGCAAGCTTTGGTGAAGGCCCTCAATTTCATTAATCGGTAGGCGTCCCTTCTCTCGATCTCAGAGATAGACAGGCTTAGCCCTTCCCTGCACTTGGTAATGGCCCGCAGGGCCCCCTTCTTCTCTCCTTCGATCTGCCCCTGCCTCCTAGCGCCCGACCTCTCCTCCTCGGATAAGGAAGATTTGGTCTTCTCCATTTTCAGCTCCTCTTCGAGCTCTGAAATTCTTGTTATTGCATCGAAGAGCTCCTTGCCCAACTTCTCCTTGTCCGTCTCCGCCTCCTTCAGCCGTTAATCTTTCTCCGCCAACTCCCCCTTCATGCCCTCGACCAGCATCTCGGCCCGAATCCTCAATTGTCGGTGCACCCAGCTCCTCCGCGCGAGATGGATCATATCCTGTCCCATCTGAAGAACAAAAGGAAAGCATTAATCAATGGAGCCAATTCTCGAGTGAAAGCTATGAATTTCTGTGTGGCGTATGCCACGATCTCATCATCGGAGTAAACCATCCTCTCTTGATGATCTACCTCCATCTGTATCGAGCTGTAGAGGGCCCCAATGGTCTTGTAATCCCGAGGCACTGAGCTCAATCTCCGAGGCTCCCCTTTGTCATTTAGACTCTCAATTCCCCTGGAGAAATGAGGCTCGGAGATTGTGGGGTAATCGAAGAAGAGCTTCACCTCTTCCTCGCTGGCCTTCCAAGGGACAGCTCGGATGGGTCGGATTATGGGGGGCTACTGGACTCCGGCCAAAATGTTTGCCACATTCCGGGGGATAACCGCTCCGACCCCTGGTCGAAATCACCAGCCTTCTTGCCTATTTGCACATCGACGACGGGCTCATAGTGGGACAGCGGAGTGGTACGACCGGACTGAACAACCTACTTCTCGACCCCAGTCTGGGACTTGAAAGTTTTGGGGGCTGGGGACTTTGAATAAGTGCCCCGGTCAGCCTGCATTTTTAGCCTCTTTATTTTCGAGGCTTCCATTTTGCCCTCCTTAGCCTGCTCTCCCCTCTTCTTGGAAGGAGGACCCCTCTTCTCGAGAGCCTCGGGGCTCCGCATAGCCAAAACCTCGGGAACAGCTTCCCGAGTAGCCTCATTGGCCGACTGCTTCTCAGCCTCGGTGGGCCCTGCCAACCCCTTCTTTTTGGCCAACTTCGCCAATTCGGCCATCTCTTTCCTCCTCGCGTTCAAAACAGCGACATGATTAGTTCTTCTGTAGTCAAAAAATAAAGAGAATCGATCAGCGACTTGGAAAGAAAAATGCAAGTTAATGAAAGACAGAAATGAACACAAATGCTGCTTTGAGGAGATAAGGTCATTCGAGTTATCGGGGTCGAAATCCTTCTTCACACCCGGGGCTAACCCCAACTCGATCAGTACTTGTGGCTCAATCATATCATTCGAGTCCACCCCAGAATCCCTATAGGCAGCGTGGTTCGAGGTTTCCACATCCATCCCGGGTACTTCTACCCCAGCCAACCCTTCTCACTCTCGATGAATATAAACCTCTCATTCCATCCCTTCCCGTTCGAGGAGGTCGGAGAGAGGACCAACCTATAATTATTTTTCGAGGACAGCTGGAGATAGCTGGAGATATCCAGGCCCCGATAGCGATGTCTCCGAGGTCAGAGATGCTTGAAAAACCTCTGACAAGCAAAATATGTTCGAGGCACCCGAAAGCCATTCTCGACCACTAAGAAGTTTATGGCAATATAATTTTCAGGAGGGTTTGTCATTCGACTTCCTGGTCGGGGCCTTATCACCCGATATCCCCCATACTCCGGGGCCCCTCCAAAAAGGAACGACTTGATCTTCCTCACCTTCTCCTGGGAGATAGTACAGGGGATGCCTCGAGGGTCCTTCGGTGATATTTCCTCGGGCTCAGCATTATCATCCTCTTCCTCCTCTCGACCTGAAGTCGAAGCCTCCTCGCCCCGATGGTGGCCCTCAACAACCTCTTCCAATTCCTTCTCATGGGGCGAATTGCCTGTATCCATGATGTCGACCTCCTAGTCTACCCCTTGCGGGTTGGTAGACTATGTTCGAGTCGACTCCGACCAGGTGTATCCTGAGGAATCGCTCGAGGAATCGGATAATACGATGCTCCCCATGCCCACAGGACATTCCTCCTCTCGATTCATCGTCATCTTATGCTGAAACATTTCGAAAGGAAATAAGATTCTTCAAACAAGATGAATCGAGAGAGGGAGGCTCCTTTAAAACGAAAGAGATCAACCTCTTCCTCGAAGCAGTCGGGTTTAAAAAGCAAAAATATAAAGACAAACTTGCAAAAGAACTCGATTATTACCTTTGGGGTTGAAAAGTCGTAGTTTTCACTCGAGATCCACTGATGCTCCGGCACACGAAACTCCTGAAAGCTGCTCGGACAACTCGATGCTCTGCTGCACTATTGCTTTAGGAAACGGTAAAATGAAATTACAGAGGGCCACTATTTATAGAGGTAATTTATGCGGGAATCGAGAAGATGAAACGTCGCAATGATTACTCCTGGGACCCATGTCCGAATATGAAACACTGCCTCCACGTTAGCCCTAGAAGACAACGTTTTGGGGGCTTATGACATGGACAATACCCGTTTGACATGTGGACCTCTAATAATCTGACACGTGTAACGTCCTCGACCCAGCCGGGACTCGAGTAATACCTCGACCATCTTTTTCACTCCCTAGAAAAATTACCGCGTGCTATAATCGAGTTACCTCGACCCATCGACCTCTTGCCATGCGTCAGCATTTCTGCACCTGCTAATGGCCGACCTAGCATTAAATGCTTAGTTTTAGTGGGGCACCTGTCAACACGCGAGCGGTAACACGTAGTCGACGCAATGATGGGTTTTACCTAGAATAAATACCCTCCGCATTTATTTCACAATTAAGTTTTTGACCTACCATATTTACTGCACTATCCACTCGACTTCATTCACTCGATAACTGACTTGAGCGTCGGAGTGCCAAACTGGGTAAAACCCCCAAGTCCCCCAGGTTGGCCTTTAGTTCACACATTCTATTTTTTTCGACTAGATTAATCGAGAAGACCGGTTGCTTCCCTCAAATTACAAATTCAAGTGGTTCGAAGCATCCAATCCTCGACTCCGAGTCAAGAGGAAAAAGACCTCGATCAATATTAAACTTTTTATATGAAAAATATTAATAAATGGAATAATATGTGCGACGTACATGCTACTTCCTATAAAATAAAAAAAGGTTGACTCGAGTGAAACTCAAGTAATTTTCGTTTTATACGTAAGTTATTATTTAACGGTTTACATTAAATCTTATCAAACAAAACGCCTGTTTAATGTTTGTTTTGTTTACTCTTCAAAAATCCGAGATCTTTAAGTGGATCTTAGATCTGTCAAATCTCTATCAATTATTTATTTTTTTCCAGTACTTTTTTTTGGGCAATTAAGTCAGATCAGAGCATCATTAATTCACCAGGTATAGGTGGCAATGGGCAAAATTTATCTAACCAACTCCCACAACTCCCAGCCAAGTCTCGTTACCCCTTCTTCTTTTTCTCATTTTATGCAGTCGGCACCACGGAGAGAAAGCAGGGGAGGTGGTAGTGTGTCCGGCGACGCTGTATTTGTTGGCTGAAGAAGGTGAGCCAACCCTTTCCTCGTTTATTTTTAATTTCTTGCTTCATTGTTGTAGATATTTTACCTAGAGTATGTAAATCTTGCATTCAAGCATTCTTACCAATAGGATTTTGGGGTTTTACAATCAAGCCTTCATACCTTCTTCTTTCCTTGTTCCATCACTGCTGGCACGAGCTCAGCCCAAATTTTGAAGCACCTACAAGTGAAAAAACGAGGGAAAATTAGAGTTTCAATATATGGATTTCATTGCATAATAAAACCCATTAAAACTTATGCTACAATTTTCGAAGATTCAACCTTCACACAAGAATTCTTTGGTCAATTAAAGTTGTGGGAAGAATTATGGAAGAAAAAGGGAGGGGCCGATTCATCCACGACGGGAGAGGAGAAGGGAAATGGTGAAAATCCCTCCATAATTTTCGTAACAATAAAATTGAGGGCAGTTTGGTCATTTCCCAACCAATTACAGGGATATTTTGGTCATTTTGCGCTATCGTTTGATGATGGTTAATATTGCCAGAGCATTTTGGAGGGGGAGCACTGCATGCTCATTTCCAGAGCCATACAGGGGCTCCATGAATTGGCTGGAATATGTTGCCATTCAAAGTAAAGGGTGGAAAATTGGAGGTTATTTAACTAACCATTCCATTTCTTATAAAGCAAATGAAGACTTAGAAGTTAAAAACTGATGGACCAGGCTACCAGCTAATCTATTACAGCTATATATCTAGGGCCGCATATAGGATTTGGCTCACAAAATGGATTTCTGTGATTTTGTCCAAGTTTGAAAACATTACTCTTTATCGCAAGTGAAAGTAATGAAGCATAGAACATCCTCCCTTAAAACATATTATCTTAAAAATATTTTGTATCTATGTGATTTATGTATATTCAAAGAAGAGTAATCAATCATATAAAATTGAAAATAAATCTATGTTACGGTTAACTAAGTTTGGATGAACGGATACGAACTAAAACTTTATGTACCCAATTTATCACAATTGGCAAGCTAGTTCTTAGAAAAAATATCTCATTTTTTAATATTTACTCCAATTACATGGTAGATGCAAAATATTCTTCCACTTGTTACATGAATCTGGACAAACTAAGGTTAAATGCAATTGTTAGTTCTGGAATCTCACAGTAGCGAATTTGGGCTTATATGTTTTGAAAACTGACAAAATAAATATTATTTTGTATAAATTTCAGTAAAAAGTTTGGACTAATTTTATATGTCTTCATATTACTGTTGAATCATTTTTTAAAGGGAAAAAAAAAATTGTCATCCAAACTATGCTTATTTTCACATTTTGCTATTTGAACTTATTTTTATTGCAAACCACCATCTCATCTATATGATATTTACAAATCGCCATCTTCATCCAATTTTGAGTAGCTTTATGGATTTTAAGTGGTTTTTCGGAGTCTAAATACTCTATACGCAATGCAAATATTTTTAATAAAAGTAAATTAGTTTTTCTATTATTTCGGTCTTTCTTTAAAGTTTTAATGTAATTGAAGGCAGTCACAACTCTTTTTTTTTTTTCATTTTCCTTCAATCTTCTGATCACTTGATTATGAGATAATGTGTTCAAAAAGTTATAGGTAATTACAAATTAGCTTATTGGATTCGTTGAAATTTAAGAAAGAAATTATCTTATTGGATACATTCTAGTTTGGAAAATTTCAATTTCACTTATGGAGACAATGGTCCATAACATTTCACGTCATCAAATTCACCCAAATCAATGATGGATATAATAAATTAATGATAGAAAATAAATAAAATCATCTCTTATATATTAATACATCAGCCTTGAGAGTGGGAAAAAAAAGAGGAATGAAAAAGAAAGAAACGAGGAGTGACGCGGCAACATCTAAATGTGACATGTGGCACCACGTAGGTGAACCCATCATCTATGACATGTCGAACTGCTTGGACTCACTAAGTGCCATGTCATCACAAGACCAAAGAGGTCGATTCTTAATTACCATGCAACTCGAGCAGTCGATAAAACTCTTATATAGAGATCGATTAACTCCCACCATGGAGCATATCGACCCCATAAAAGGCATTCCTTCCTAGGTCCTTGGTGTCAAGCCATTCAACCTCTAAGACATCGATCCTGATAACACATCGACCCCGTGCACAACACGCACACCTTAAGGGTCACTATTATAAGTCGGTATCAATAACGACAACCACTAGAAGAGGTCTGACAAAAGGGAGATGTACAGGACGTACTGTTCCCTCAACCTTGGCGGGCGTATTAAATACACTCCCAGTGCGTGAACAAGTGTCCCGCACCCCAAGGTACTATATATACCTCCAACTCTCAAGGCATTGGTAAGCACATTGTCCTTTCGACCTCTCATTCTCCATTTCTACATTTGAGCAAGTACCTGACTTGAGCATCGGAGTGCCAAACTGGGAACAAACCCCCATTCCCCCAGTTGGCCTTTGAGCTCACGTTTCCTTCTCTTTCTCAGATCTGAGTCAAGGCATTCCACTACTACAAATTCTAAGTGATTCGAGTTCCTAAAGTTGACCACCCGAAGAGACCGATTTCGAGCACGATCATTTTGGCGCTGTCTGTGGGAAAGTCTTGAACAAAAGCCACCCATATCGTAGTTTGGGATGAGGATATGAAGTGGACGAACATTCGGCCCCGAAGGCCAAGAACTCACTAAAGCGGTAGCGACTACCGTAAGAATGAGCACAGTCGGGGCTACGATAGAAGATAACCCGAAGGGGGCTCACCCCCAGATGGTTTATTCCGAGCCAAAGCTCGAGGCGTACCTGGCCCAGTGTCAGGCAGAGGCAGTGGTTGCAGCAGTTGAAGGAAGAGCACCAGTTTTTCTCGAGTGGCCTCGACCAACGGTGGTCATTCCAACGATCGCTCTGACCACTTCTAATGGCTCGGGTGTGCCATACGGTTATGCCCCATTGAGCCCTTGGGGATATCCTCCCCACCATCCGGGTATTATCACGCCAATTATTATCCATCCCGCCACCACCGCCGGGATACTCGTATTGGCAAGGGGGCACTCTATGGGGGCCGCGCGAGAAGACAAAGCAGAATCCTCACAAAAGAGAGATGCGGGGAAAAATACCATGAAGGAAGACTTGGCCGGCGACAACCCGCATGGGAAAAGACCGGCAGATCGAGGGACCTCTCCGACTGCCAGAGCAACGACTGAGGCTAGCGCTCCATCCCCCAAGAGTGAAAAGGCAATAGATCCCGGGCCTGCTCATGTGTTTGAGAGGCTAGGCGTTCGGGTAGACCCAAACCCTCCTCGAAGGGCCAATCGAGGATTGTCTGTAGGCAGAGAGGATTTGAGGCATCGATTGCCTGTGCAGGAAAGAGACCCGCTCGAATAGCCTAGGCCCGCCGACAACTGGCAGCTCACTTTGGACCTCGAGGACAACGACGTTCATTATCGCCATGAGGCCCCCGATTGAAAGAGAATGTAAATCGAGAACCCACCTCGCGAGAGAGGGTACCTCAGCGTAAGGGAAGCAATATCTCCCTTCTATAAGGGCATTATTTTAGCTATGGCGGAAGATAAAATGCCGACCAATGAGGAAATTTACAATATCTCCAATAAGAAGCTTTTTCAGAATCCCAAGCCAATCAAAGAAACTCAAAAAATAAGGAACTCATGGAAATATTACAATTTCCATCAACAAACAGGTCATAACACCTCCAAGTGCTTCGCACTCAAGGAAGAGATCGAGCGGTTAATCAAATGAGGGCATCTCCAAGAGTTCATCAAGAAAATTGATGACCTTGTGGAGCGAGCCGGAGAAAGGATTGAGAATAGCCCTCCAAAATAAAGGAACGCCAAACAGCCCACAGAGAGAGACATGCATAACCTGCCCTGCCAGGGACGAATTGATATGATCATCAGGGGACCAGAGGGGGGGTATTCCAAAACCTGTCAAAAAGGTGAGAAGCCCAAAGGAACTTCCATGGGCAAGAGAGGTCATGATAATCGAACCCGTAGAAGCATGGATGGAAAAAGAGATCTCTTTCAGCTATGAGGACCTGATCGAGGTCCACCGTCAGGCAAATCCCCGAGCTGCCCGATGGTAGTCACCCTAGATGTCACAAATTTTGCTGTCACAAAGACTTTGATCGATAACGGGTGCTCCATGCATGAACATCATCTTCTATTCAACTTTGAAAAGGATGAAATTGCACGTGTGTTCAATTTGAGGTAATAAAAAGCCACTTTAACTGGATTTGGGGGGGAGGGGGGCAAAGTATACCTGAAAGGTCGAATCCGACTGATAACCTCCATGGGAACCCTTCCCAAGAGGACGACGTTGGAGATCGATTATTTGGTGGTAGACCAAGCCTCTGCTTTCAACATAATTTTTGAAAGACTGGGGCTGATCGATTTTCGATCCATCATTTCCACTTATAACCAAGTGGGCAAATTGCCCACGCCTGAAGGGATCGGCGAAGTAAGATGCGATATACCCACCGTTTTGCTATGCTACTCCATTTCGATGGAGAAGGTCAAATTTCCAAAATAAAGCAGACCTTCCCCATAATCGCCTTACGGAACCTTAACGACGAAGACCTCATCGATCGAGATGCCAGTGATCCCGAGAATTCACATAAAATGACTTCAGCCTTGGCCACAAAATGGAGGAAATTGCTTGATACAAAGATCGAGGCAACGAATGAAACTCAGGCAATAGTGCTCATTCCTGATCAACCTGAGAAAACAACGAATGTTGGAGTTTTGAGGAAAAGGAAAGAGGTCGAGCACTGCATGTTAATTCAATTTTTACAGGAAAATATCGATATCTTTGCAAGAGCGCCTCCGATCTGGAAGGGGTCGGCCCCATCGTGATTATGCACCATCTTAATATCGACCCCCTATTCAAGCCAATCAAACAGAAACTTCGAACCCTAAGTTTTGCTCAAAATGAGATCATCGAGCAAGAAGTCAACAAATTGTTGGAAGTTGGCTACATTACTCCTGAGAAATACGTGGATTGGCTTGCAATGTGGTCCTTATAGCCAAAACAGGAGGTAAGTGGAGAATGTGCAAGGACTTCACGGATCTTAATAAAGCTTGTCCAAAAGACCCTTACCCACTCTCGCGGATCGGCCAGCTGGTCGACTCCACAGCGGGATATGAAATCATGAGCATGATGGACGCCTTTTAGGGCTATTATCAAATCTTTATGGCTCTAGAGAAAGAAAAGAAAATGGCTTTCATAGTCGTGAAGGGCATATATTATTTTTGTGTCATGCCCTTCGGACTTAAAAACGCCGGAGCCACCTACCAGAGGTTAGTTAATACGGTCTTCGAAGAAGAAATTGGAAAGACAATAAAGGTGTATGTGGACAATATGATTGTACGAAGCAAAAAATCCTGTGATCATATGGAGGATTTGGGGTGAGCCTTCGATCTGCTGTGAACTCAATCTGAGCAAATGCATGTTTGGGGTCGAGGGGGGCAAGTTTCTAGGGTATATGATTAGTCAACAGGGCATTGAAGCAAATCCTAAAAAGATAAAAGCCATTACTCTGTTATATCGACCCCAAACCATTTGAGAAGTGCAAAGCCTCATAGGTCGAACCATTTCCCTAAATTGATTCATTGCTTGATCCGCCGAGAAGAACCTTTCTTTCTTCAAAATACTCTGAAACATTAAGAACTTCGAATGGACAAAAGAATGTGATCGAGTCTTCGAAGATCTAAAAGTTTATTTGGAATCTTCCCCACTGTTGGCAAAACCCGAGCCTAGAGAAACTTTGTATGTATACCTGGTTGTATCCAATCAAGCTGTTAGCTCTGTGCTGGTGGCCATTCGAGAAAAAAAGTACATATCGGTGTATTATGTTAGTAAAGTCTTACCCGGGACTGAAGCACGATATCTAGATATCAAAAAATTTGCATTAGCGTTGGTAAACACGTCTCGAAAACTAAAGCCGTATTTTCAAGCTCATTCCATAATTGTGTTAACTAACCAACCCTTGAGACAGGTGTTGGAGAAGCCTGATGCTACGGCAAAAGTTGCCAAATGGGAGTCGAATTGGGGCAGTACGAAATCCATTACCAACCCCGAAATGCATATCAAGCCCAAGTGCTGGCCGATTTCTTACTCGAGAAAATAGGGCCCCTCGCCCTAGAAACCGCCCAGGAGGAGTCGAAGCCCTGGACATTTTCAACGGACGGTTCGTCAACCTCTTTCTAGGGTCTTTGAGAAATCCCGATGGGGACGAGCTCGACTTCGCCATATGCTTAAATTTTCCTGCCATAAACAATGAAGCCGAATATGAAGCACTGATAGCAGGAATGAAAATTGATCTAGAAAATGGGGTCGAGAAATTGATTGCCTTAACGGACTCCCAACTGGTAACTGGCCAAGTTTCAGGAAACTATGAGGCACTAGAAGACACCATGGTAAAATACGTGGCAAAAGTCCGAAGTCTAGTGGCAGAATTCCGAGAGTTTAAGCTCGAACAAGTGCCCAGAGCGGAAAACAAGGAACCAGAGATCAGTCCATCACTTTTCTTAGCATTTCAGGCCACGTAATCGATCAAGAAGGAAGTAGTGTTATAACAATCGATCCCGTAGAACCATGTTGGCTCAATGAAATCATTCTATTTCTAAGAGATAAAACCCTCCCTGAAAATTGAGCGGAAAGACGCAGGTTGGTGGCTCGATCAGCTAGCTACGTATTAGACGAAGATGGAAAATTATTCAAGAGATCTGTTACCAACCCAATCAAAAGATGTCTTCAACCGTCGCAAGCACGGGATGTTCTGGAATAAGCCCATGGTGGAACCTATGGAAATCATTCGGGAGGAAGGTCCTTAGCAAAAAAAAATAGCAAGAAGTGGTTTTTCTGGTCAACCATGGTGAAGGATTCGATTAACTCTATGAAGAAATGCCAGAATTGTCAGAAGCATGCTAACCTCCCCCACTAGCATCCTGTTTAAATGGTCCTGATCGACATCGCTTGGCCTTTCGACCAGTGGGGGATCGATATCGTGGGACCATCCCCCTGGATCCCAGACAATGCCAATTTGTGATCGTATTTGTAGAGTACTTTTCCAAATGGGTCGAAGCAACAGCCGTTCCAAAGATCACCTTCCGGGTTGTCATGAACTTCATCTAGAAAAACATCATATTCCGCTTTTGGGGTGCCAAAGGTCCTAATTTCTGATAATGGTCCTCAATTTTGATCAGAGCACTTTCGATCATACTGCTCGGACATGGGGATCAGTTTGAGGTTCACCTCGGTCGGACACCCTCAGGCCAATGGGCAAACTGAAGTCACAAACCACATCATCGTTCAAAACCTCAAAACTCGATTAGAGGCTAAAAAGGGCGCATGGGCAGACGAGCTCAATGGGGTCCTATGGGCATATCGAACTAAGCCCCGGACAGCCATAGGAGAAACCCCTTTTTTCTCTAGTTTACGGATCAGAAGCATTCATTCCAACAGAAGTGTTACACTAAACGACTATAGTATCGCATTATCATCTAGAGCGGAATAATAAGAATCGAGCTTTTGAGCTCAATACACTGGAAGAAAGAAAAGAATGAGCTTACCTCCGGATGAAGCAATATCGAGCCTCAGTAGCTCGAAGTTATAATAAGAAGGTCCTGGCAAAAAAATTTAAGGTTGGAGACCTAGTGCTGAAAAGGTTTGATGTCACCAAACACGTTGGAAAACTCGACCCCAAATTAGAAGGGCCGTTTAGCATCTGGAAAATAGGGAAGAACAAATCCTATCACCTGGAGAAAACGAGCGGAAACCCCATCCCTCGATCCTGGAATGCCCACAACCTTAGGCATTTTTATGTTTAAATTTTCCAAGTTGTAATATCATGCTATACCAATACAGCGAAGCTTTTGAATCGATCAACACTTGTTCTTATCTTGCTTTACCTTAAGTTTTATTTCGAGCATGCATCACGGCTAGGTGCTAATTCGAACCCGCAAAAACTAATTACATACATTATATAGGTGTTAATTCGAACAAGGGGAAGATAAAAATAAAAATCAAACATGCATACAAGCTAATTCAAATAGTCGACAAGAACTTAAAACTTCATTCCAACAAGAAAAAAAGAAGTTACAAAATTGAGCACACGGCTCTTTGGATTTTCATGCGGGAACACTCATCGGTCTACCCGGGTCGATCAAATTTCTAACACTAGATTTAGATTTTTCTAAAGGGAAAATTACATTTTACTACCCTGCTAGATAGGGTAATTACTATGCAGTCCATCTTTATTCAAAAATTACAATTTAGTCCCTAAATATTATGTACCGTTTATGATCCCTCTATTCCGTAAGGGTTCCGTTAGATCCCCAAGGACTGCATTGTCATATGTGTAATACATAGGGATTGTTTTGTTGGAATGTGTATATTATAGGGATGAATTTGTTATTTTATTCATTAAATTAATGGAAGAATAGACCCAACCCTAACGGAACTTTAGCAGAATTAAGGGATCACAAATGGTGCATAATATTCATGGATTAAATTATAATTTTTGAATAAAGATGGACTACATTGTAATTATTCTATCTCATAGGGTAGTCAGATGTAATTTTTTTCTTTTTCTAAAAGGGAATATAACTATCGATCTATGGTAGCATCGATCTCTAAAAAAAATTAAAATTATCTAGAAACTAAGGAGATATAGCTTTGAAATGAGCGGGCAGAAGACTCTTCAACAGTCGGGGGGCTGGCTCGAGGAAGCACCGGTAGCATTGACAACCACTTTTCTGGCATTCGGGACGGATTTGTAGGCAGAGAGTTTCTTGAGAAAACTCGCTTTAAAATCAATCGCGCCCGACATATCATCAGGAGCATGCATACCGATAACCTGAGCCCCGAATTGCTCTAGTGTGAAGGCAAACTGTTCCTCCCCCCAATCAGGCTCTTGGGTTAAGGGGGCTTTTGGCTGCTCATTTTCAAGATGAGGATCTTGGCGGTCTGTTCCGATCTTGTCCGTGTCATAGCTGGCCCGGAGATATTCGGCCTCTCTCATTTAGGTCATGCAGAGCTCGAACCCGTCGTCGAAGTTCATCGCGCCTTTTAAAATGGCTGCCTGAGTGAACATAAGACTTTCTACGAATTGGAAAACCCCAAAATTCTCGACCTGCTGGGCCAAAAACTCTAAAGTCTCATTAGCAGCTTCAAGAGCGGTCTTTTAGCCCTCATCGACCCCGGCCTTATGGCCCGTCAGCCACGATTCACTGGAATCAGATCAATCTGCTCCAGCTCCTTGGTAAGCTCCTCAACCTTTTACTCCAGGGCGGACTTCTCTTCGACCACCTTAGTAAGGATGTTGTCGATCCTGGCAAGCTCCTCATCCTTCTCTGCAAGCTGGCATCTTAAGTCCTCATTGACCTTCTTCTCCACCTCGAGCTCCTCCTTTACCTTACAGGCCACTGCTCAAATGTCCCGCCACTCGGATTATCCTGTTCCAGTTGTGTACGAGCATTGCGGGCAATCCTCTAATGATGGAAGTTATGGATGGTGCAAATCGAGGCCTGAGCCATTCAAAATCTATTAAGAAAATTGAGCCAAATAGAAGGCAAAAGGAGGATGGCTAAGAAAACTTACTGTAAAGAAGTCGCGGGTGAAATTATCCCCGTTGGCCTAGTTAACGTCCTGCCAGAGGAGTTGGTGGTCAGCTTCTGTCTGCAGTGCATACCAAAAGTGGCAGATGGCGTTCAAGTCACAGGGGTCATTGACAATCACTCTTTCGCTCTCATCTGGTCAGAAAGACGAGAGTCCCCCGGGATACTGAGGATCCAATCGAGCGAATTCAAAAAATTTCTTCACGTCCTCCGGACGTGAGTCCATACGACCCCTTTCCCTTAGTTCTCATTTGTGATGTGAGTCTGGGAGCCGAAAGGTCTGGTCCGTGGGGCTGGTGGCGGCGGCATCTATTGTTTCTCCTTCTCCTTGTTCTTCTGAGCATTCTTCATTTCCCTAGCGGTCTACCCAATTCTGGGAGTCTAGGTGGTCGGGGCGCTCCTCTTTTTTGATTGGGAGTCACTCGCTTCCGCCTCCTTCCTCTTTTTGCCCTACGTTTGGGGTAGGCCAGTCGAGCCCTGATCAACAGGGGCCTGAAAGGTCCTAGTCACAACAGCATCGACTACCGCCCGGGCAGTCCTCTCTTGGGCCTCGACCTCTGCCTGGGGGACAAGTGTTTGGCCTTGTTTCTTCAATTTAGCATTGCGGGCCTTGATCTCTGCAGCTAAAATTTACTTTCTCGAGGCCATAAGTATAGAACCTGCAAGGAGGAGAATATCGATCAGCTATGTTCGATGAAGAGAGATCACAAATATAAAATCAACTAAAGAAGATTATTAGAAGTGTTTGAGAGAAACGTGCTTGGGTGGTCAAAATTGTATATGGAATCACTTTTCCCCAAAGTGAAGTTCTTGTATCTTATCGTCCCCGGACCAAAGGCAGCCTCGATAATGAGTTGTGGCTGCATTAAAAGCCAAGCACACATAGGACCGATCTCCCTCAATTTTTGAACCAAAGTGGGAAGCCAAATGGTCCTCCCCTTTGGCATTTTGGCCTTCTCAATATCGTTCCACGAAGTGTACTTTAGACCAGGCCAACCGATCGGAGATTTGAAGTAGACGAAATTATGCTTCCACCCGATCCCGTGCGAGGTGGTATGGGCCTTGACAATTTGGTGGTTGGGTTTGGCATGTAACTTCACAAAACCTCGATCATCTGGAGAGGCCACAAGGGAGGTCGATGCCAAGAACACTGCCCCAAAGTGGGCCAAGGTTGTTGGCAGCTTCAAGCAAAGTAGCAGCAGTTGAAAAGCATTAACTAATTGATAACCAGCCAGGAAAAGTTGGATGGGAGCTATATCAAGGGCATTTAGGAGGTTCACAACATCCGAATCGAGTGGGACCCTCAACCCGTACTTAATAGCGTAAGTGGTAACCGCTATGCAACCCGGTGGGTGACTCCCCATCCTCTCGTCTTCTTCTGGCCTTAGGATTTAGTAGCCCTCAGTCGGCCACTGATTGCCAAAAGTTCGACCATACCCAGTTATAAGGCCTTAGAGCTCCTCTATATCATCTTCGAAAACAGTGCTCCAAGTATCAGAGTGATGAAGTGTAGTCACTCGTCGATGCCTCCTCTATCGACTCATCAACGGGGTCCCTCTCTTCTTCTACCGCCCCAGAGGCATCCTCTTCCTCAGCGACCGAGGCCTCCTCTTCATAGGGCATGGATTCTCCCTTGAAATAGCTCAGGACGAAGACGACACCAATGATAGTTCTACTCTTGCGACCCTTGACATACCGATGGGTCTGACCCTAGGGCCGTCCTCATCAACCAAACCCTGAGCATAATAGTCGGGAATATGCTTTTGTTTGGGAAGGGGAATTTGTGTACGAGAAGCCATAGCGAAATGTATAAAACAAGGGAGGTCGAGAGGGGTACCTTAAAAGAAGGGATTTAAGATCTCTAAATCGACCACGGTAAGGCTTCCCAAAAGCTCTTAATCTGCTTCACTCAAAAATGCCTTGAAAGCTCTAGAGAAAGGGATAGCTTGAGAACGTTTACAGAGTGAAGGTGAAAATGATAGAGACAGGCCACTCATATTTATAGAGTGAGGGCTCGAAATACGAAAGGTCACTATGATGGCACCTGAAACCGCCGACAGGCGCAATGATTACATCGTTTCCCGCTCAAGGGCAACCCTAAAATAAAAAAGTGTGTCCATAAGTCAAGGGACACATCGCTCAGCATGTGTACGGATGCGACCCTCTTGATCAAAGGTTGCCAGACATGTCATTACGTACCTGCCAACCTTGAGGGCTAATGACGCGGCAACATCTAAATGCGACACATGGCACCATCATCTGTGACACGTCAGCACTGCTTGGACTCACTAAGTGCCATGTCATCACAAGACCAAAGAGGTCGATTCTTACCATGCAACTCCGAGCAGTCAATAAAACTCTTACACAGAGATCGATTAACTCCCACCACGGAGCATATCGACCCCATAAAAGGCACTCCCTCCCAGGTCCTTGGTGTCAAGCCATTCAACCTCTAAGACATCGACCCCATGCACACCACGCACACCTTAAGGGTCACTATTATAAGTTGGTATCAGTAACGACAACCACTAGAAAAGGCCTGACAAAAGGGAGTCTATAAGACGTATTGTTCCCTCAACCTCGGTGGATGCATTAAATGCACCCCCAGTGTGTGAACAGGTGTCCCGCACCCCAAGGTATTATATATACCTCCAACTCTCAAGGCATTGGTAAGCACACTGTTCCTTCGACCTCTCATACTCTATTTCTACATTTGAGCAAGTACTTGACTTGAGCGTCGGAGTGCCAAACTGGGAACAAACTCTCATTCCCCCAGTTGGCCATTGAGCTCACGTTTCCTTTTCTTTCGCAGATCAGAATCAAGGTATTCCCCTACTACAAATTCTAAGCTATTCGAGCTCCCGAAGAGACCGATTTCGAGCACGATCAAGTAGAATAACGGATCAAAGCATTTCAAAAAGATATGGATATATCAAATAGTTTTAGCATACAAAATGTGGATGAATCAAATTATTTCAAAAATCTTTAGGATTATTGCGTTTGACGATCTTAAGAGAATAAAATTTAAGAGATTTTCAGTCCTAATCTCCTAATTATTATAGAACCCATATTTATTAGACAATTACTAAGATAATGGAAACACTAACTTATTTGTGTTAAAAATACGTGCATATCACAGGTGAGGTATTCAGACATTGAAAACAACTTAAAATTGAATGGGGATGGCGGTTTTGTAAAATTCGTATAGATGAGATTGCGATTTGTAAAAATTATATAAATGGGATGGTGGTTTTGTAAAAAATCGTGTAGGTGTGATGGCGGTTGCAACGAAAATAAGTTCAGATAGCAAAGTATCAAAATAGACCCAATTCGAATGGTAAGAAATATTTATCTCTTTCTTAAAATTTCTACATAAAGATTGTATAAAGAAGGAAAGTGGGTGACAGCCGGCAGGGTCATAGCTCAGTTGGTTCCGGAGGGGCAGATTTGCGACAAAGTGCAAGGTTCGATTCCCACAGACTGCAGTATGGGAGCTCTATTCTTGAGTCCAATTTGGGCTTTGAGGTTGGGCTCCTTGTAAACCTAGTGAGGAGCACACCTCCCCCTTAAAAGGGGTTGCTGAGTACCTAATTTACCTCCTCCCACTTGCTTCGTCGGGCCGAAATGTGAGAAACCCTTAGGAATAAGGATTCAACCTTTTACGACAAGGAAAGTGGGCGAAGCTTGGAACAAAAGTTGATGTGAAATGTGCATTTCAAATTCAAAATGAAGCTTCCAACTGTCACTTTTGGCCACCTATTTAATGAGATTTTGGCTGAACATTTTACTATAAATCTTCTTATGCTTTATTTCCTTACCATTGCTTTCTGACTGACGCAAACTAATGGAATTATCATTGCACGCTCAATTTCTAACTTTAATTAACAATATAAAGTTAACTAAATAATCTATAATCATAGACTGATGACTAATACTATATCTAAATTTAATTATTAATATAGAGTTAACTACATGATATCCAATACGGTCCCCTGCGAAGTCGAATTATCCGTAATTTTCATTTAGTATTTAATTTACAAAAAGTTTAAAAAAGGATGAAGATGAAGATAAAGAAGAAAGGAACATAACATAAGAAAAACGTTAGCTTAATTTTGTCTATTTATATGTCATGTTTTCAGTACATTACAAATAAGTAGAGAATTTCAGAGAATAAAAATTCCCTCCGAGAGAACACAATTTCTCAACAAGTTTTATATTGAAATCTCAGCTGCTTCATCAGTTAGAAACCTCTACGCTATGAATGACGGAGATGGACCTCTTAGCTATGTTCGAAACTCCTCTTACCAGGTAAATATTAGCAAAAGTTACCGTTTCGAAACTCCTCTTACCAGGTAAATATTAGCAAAAGTTACCGTTTCATCTATTTATTTATTTGTGTGTGTTTTCTTGTTTAGTTAATTTTGATTTTATTTAATTTAATAGTTTATATTATATGAGTATGATACTAATTACCTGAAATGAAACGGTCCTAACCCTACCATCGAGCACCACTCTTGATTAAGGAGTGTTTGTAGACTCTACTATATAAGTAGAAGTTAAAGTAATATTGAAAGTTGTAAAAAATTAGTAATGAATGTTTGGAGAGAAAAAAAAAAGAGTGATAATTACAAAAATAATTAATGATTTTTTTGCAAAGAAAAATTAATAATCAATTTTAACTTTTATAAACTTATGAATTTTTCCTGAAAAAAATTGAAATTTTTTTGAGTACTATAATATGATTTAAGTATTATATTAAATATAAAAATTATTATAATTTTCTATAAGATTATTTATAATTAATCAAACATAGAATTATTCTATATATACCCTTATTTATAAATTTACAAAAATTAAGAAAAGGGAAAAGATTAACCTCGTAATTGCAAATTTTTTACCTATGAGATTTTTTGGGATAAGCAAATTTTGATTGGAGAAGAAAAAAATGTAAGTAGAAAAAGAAAAGATTTAACAAACATATAAACCTTAGACTTGTATCAATAGGCATTGGTTCAAGTGATTAAATGATTTTTTTTCAGGTAATGACCCGGATTCGAATCCCTCTAGCACTTTGGGGTGTGTGTATTTCTTTGAAAAAACTTAGAATCGTATTTGTATGTAAAGGCCAATTAAGGATATTAAGATTTATAAAGGACATTATTGTCATCATAGAATTTTAAATAAATCCATAAAATCATATAATTTATAAGTAGGATCCAAAAGCATGTTTCTTGAATTCTAGGCAGAAAAAATCAAGATGGTCCTCTTGGTTAAAGCATTCTTTTTATGCCAACAGAGGAAGACCATATAATTTATAAACAGAATCCAGGGGCATGTTGCTTGAATTCTAGGCAGAAAAAATCAAGGTGGTTGAATTGGTTAAAACATTCTTTTTATGCCAACAGAGGAAGATCATATAATTTATAAGTAGAATTCAAAAGCATTTTGTTTGAATTCTAGGCAGAAAAATCAAGATGGTCCAATTGCCTAGAAAAAATCAAGGTGGTCCGATTGGTTAAAGCATTCTTTTTATGCCAACAGGGGTTAAAAGAAATTTTTTCTTCAAGGTAGTGACATGGGTTCGAAGTTCTCTGGCCACTTTGGAGTGCGTGTTTATATTTATATATAAGCCAACAGAGGTTGCTCCAATTGTTTTTCTCAATTAAAGTGGTTTTCTCCAGGGCAATGGCTCAGGTTCGAATCTCACTTGGGGATGTGTGTTTTTTAAAAAAATTCTAGACAGAAATTAATTTTTCAAATACTTCAAAACGACAAAATAAGTAATTATCTCATAATTGAGTGCTTATTCTTAGAGTTTGCAAACACTCGCTAATTAACTAGTTGAATAGAGCGCTTATTTTTAAAGTATGCAAACACTCCCTAACTACTTGAATAGAGCGCTTTTTTGTAGAGTTTGCAAATACTCCCTAACTACTTGGTCAGAGCTTTAAGCACGAAATTTTAGTGATATACCTAAATCAATTTTTAGACACAAATCATCATCAATTCTTGTTTTACGTTGAGTAATTGTAGCTCGAACCTGGTTCAACCAAATCAGTGTAATAAAGAGCGAATGATTTACATTTGTGGTGTGATCCGTGTACGATTTAAGAAAAATGATCAATTAAATGACAGTGTAATGTACTTGTCTATATAATTCGTTAGATTAGACAAAATCGGATTTGGGGTATTTTCCTATGTAATTAGGAATGACCCTATTACATAATTACTTCATGAATGCAATTTGAAGCAATCAAACAATTACCAATTTTCATTTGATGAATTATCTTCAGAGTGGAGTTGTAGATGTTGCAAAGCCAATCATTGAAGAAGAAATTGCCACAAAATTAGATATCAAAACACCAAATGGTATCATTCGCATAGCTGATTTTGGGTGTTCAACGGGGCACAACTCTTTTCCAGCCATGCAAATCATCACTCAAGCCATTGAACAAAAACACCACAAATCATCCAAAACCCTAAATTTCAGGGTGTTCTTTAACGACCTAGTCTCCTATGATTTCAACACCCTTTTCCGTTCTCTTCCACCCCACCACACTTTTTATGCTGCCGGAGTGGCCGGTGACTTCCACGACCGCCTCCTGCCGGAATATTCCCTCCACTTTGCCTACTCTTCTTGGTCCCTCCATTGGCTTACCAAGGTGCCAAACAATGGCTCTCCCACTTGGAACAAAGGCCAACTTTTGTACACACAAGATAAAGAGGAAATTCGTGATGCATATTTGGAACAGTTTGGTAAAGATATTGAGTCATTCTTGAAATCAAGAGCAATGGAGATTGTGAATGGAGGGCTTATGGCCCTCCTAATTCCAGGGGTCCCTACCTTTTGGAACACCCAAAGTGAATATACACTATCACTTCAGATCTCAACCTTTTGGAATCTTGCCTCATGGACATGGCCAACGAGGTTACAAGTTTTACTAATTAAAGATGAGAATTTTTTGAGTAATTTGATGGTGATTAACTAGAATCTTGTTATGAGTTATGATACTTAGAGTTCAAGAATTCTTTCATTGTAGAAGTATATGAATATGAGATCATATCATATATATTTTACATGTAAACGCATTCATCCAATGATTTCATCTCTCATTTACTATATTTTGTCCTTAACACCAATCGATCGGCATTTTACAATGCATGTCAAGCTAATTTCTCGAACCTAAAGGAAAGATTGTGTAATTAAATCAAACTTCAGGGTATGTCGGTGTAATTATCTATATTAACAATGACAATGTCCTTGCAGGGAAACGTTAGTGAAGCAAAAGTAGACTCATTCAACCTCCCATTCTACTTCCCCACCCCACAACAATTGAAGGCCATATTAAAGAAAAGCCGCACTTTCACCATTGAAAGGCTGGAGATACTAGACCACCCTGGAAAGTACAGCTTTCCAAGCGCGGCTGCTCGTGCAACTGCTATCAGAGCTGTGCTCGAAAGATTGTTGACAGATCACTTTGGACGAAGCTATGGAATTGTTGAGGAATTGTTCGAGTTGTATATAAAGGAACTTGAAAACTCACCAGTTTTGAGGAATCCTAACAACGATAAATCCATGGTGATTCTTGTTGTCCTCAAGAGAGAGATATGATGTGATTCCTTATTAAAATTACTATACGAATACAATATACATATGTAATTGCTAATTTGAAGGCTCTAGCTTCTCTCCTTGTTGGCTGTAGTGATGATATTTCATGTTTTAGACATTAATAAGTCTTAGTATAACTCAAAAACTATACTAATTTTAATTATTTCTCCACTCCAATTAATAATTCGTCAGGAGCAGTTTATCAAGATCTCATTTTCCTTTCTCGATATTATATATGTTAACCTTTGTGTGTGCGCGCTTTTTTTTTTTTGCGTGTGGAATTCAAATGCAAATATGCGGTGGCGAATCATAACTAGTGGTTGCGGAGTGTGGAATTCAAATGCAAATACGCGGTGGCGAAGCATAACTAGTGGTTGCACGAAGGGGGTGAGGCGGTGCAGTTAGTAGTGGTGGTGTTGGGGTGGTGCGGACGCTGCTGTGTTGGTCATGGAAAGGCTATGGTGGTGCTGGTGCAAACGCGAGAGCCGAGTAGAAGAAGATAAATGAAGATGTAACGAAGAAAACAAACACAATGCACTTTGAGCCATGAAACACACCTCCTCAGTCTTCAGTTCAAGTTTTTCGTGTTAATATATTAGGATCTCCCGAATTTTGGAGGTAATTCATTATCCAGCTGCATTCACCCCTCTTTAGATTTTTATTCTAATTTTCAAATTTCGCACCGCAACAAAATTCTTGCTCGGCCCCGATCCCCATCCCGATGCAACTGAATACTAGAAAATGGGAGAAATAGGAGAGAATAAATGACATAAAGGGAGAATAAATTACTATCATTATAGACAAGCAAGAATCAACACTTCTTCCACAGCTCAACCGTAGCCAAGAACGAGAAAATAATTACACATAGTGCCCTCAAACCGAACAAATAGCGGAAAGAGACGAGGGGCGAGCAAAGAATATGATACCGAAATGAAATCAAAGCTCTACATCAAGAATAATTAATTACAACAAATAGACGAGGTTGAAGGACAGACCACAGAATTTACAAGACGGTGTTGATATGCAGTGCTTTGAGAAGTGAAGTGGCCATCTGTTTGACCAAAACTTGGCCTCCAGAACTCTGCCCGTCTCTTCTCTCTTCGATCAAGTTTTGGAGCTTCTGAGGAAGATCGTTCTCCACAATCAGTTGCTTTGGACGAGGGTGGTGCTCGTATACGGCCTATTTACAAGTAAATTACCAAAGACCAATCAGAAAAGATTACTATCTATCTGAGAAGCCACCAGCTATACTTGGCTTGCAGCAGAAAGGGGAAAACTGAATGATATGCACTTTGATGGATTTAAAGTAAATGATTTCAAATCCATGATAACAAGATGGAATCACTTCAAATACTCCCACGAATCTTTCCTTCAAGTCCATTGCTTCTTTCTTTCTTTCTTCATTTTCGTTTATATATATGTATACACCACATAATTTCTGTTGGGGGTGGGAGGTTGTAAAAATCCAAATCTTTTATCCGAATATATTATTTGCTCAAGTAGAGAGGTGGGAACAAGCCCGTGACACGTCTCCTATAGACTATCTATCAACATATATATTAAGGGATAATTACAATGGCATACTCGTGAGGTTTGAAATTTTACAAAAACTTCATCTAGCATACCCTGAGCTTCAGCTTAACACATGTTTATAGTCATGAACTCAATGGATGCTATTGGCCAATAAGTGTCGGTGGTGAAATAAGGTGTTCATAAAATCATTGAGATGACATCATGAAAAATCATTGACTGGTACAGATATAATGCAGAGGGAAGTTTTTGTAATTTCTCAAACATAAGGGGAAGGTCGTGTAATTATATCAAAGTTCAGTGTATGCCAGTGTATTTATCCCTACTATTAATGTAGGATCTGATATATTATAAGGAGCTAGAGACTCGGTACAATGAATTATTTCATGTAGACAGACTCGTGTTCCTATGTGCGATCAAAAGAAATTGCTACAAAGGATCAGGACAACAATAATAACCTGACTAAGCGTTCAAACAAATATTCATGTTGAGGTAGGTTATGAGATATGTTAACGAGACAAGTATCTCGTGGTGTTGACTCTTTAGAGATGTTGGGTAAGTGAAGAGAGAAGGAATAAAATGACTACAAGGCCATGTTAATGTTCTATTCAGTTGAGATACTAATCAAATCAAGAATACTAGCAATCAATTCCACATATCTGATTGTGACTTTGTCATCAATTCAAAAAATCAATTATTGATTCTTACAACGTGTAATTGAGAAACTAACGAAGCTTAAAGACTATGGTAAGTCACTGTACTAAGAAGTCACTGCAATTTGATGAAGAAACAAGCAAGAAGGATGGCATAAGACAAGACAGTGACTCACCTTTATCAATTTCAGCAAATTCAGGCGAGCTATAGCATCCGGATGGTCAAGTCTAGAGATTAATAGTGGCGTCAAGCCATTAACAGCCAATGTAGTATTTATTCGAGACGATTTCCTGTATTTAGCAAATTAATGGTTATGTTTAAAATGAAAAATAAGAGACAGGGTGAAATTTTGAACTACATACGTTAACTCTAGTAAACAATTATCCTATCTGGAGAACATAGGCTAATTTCAATTTTAGTACGTAACATATCACTCGTCTGAAATTTGATACTGTAAATCTCAATTTGTATCGTTTTAAGACATTTGAAATTATGGCATCAAATCTGAGACAAGTTGAGTAAACCGCACAAAACTTTTTGACGGCCGAGATCAAAAGATTTGAAGGTCGGGTCTAAAATCTCAAACATTAGATCTGCAAACGTGTGGAAAGTGATACAAACTGAAATGCATTATCTAAAAGACAACACAAGTGAGCACTATGACACCAAGCTGAAATTAGGTTAAGTTCTGGTACCAAAGATCAGGTTAAACCTTTCACATAGTAAGTGAAGATCATCAATAGAAGAAAAGGAGCATAACCGAAATTCATGAGGCAGCAAAACACACAAAGATACCACATATTAAATAAAAAATGACATACGTGATAATTTTCAAGAACGGCTCCAGTATGTGCAGGAAATGCCGTTCGGTACAGCACTGGAAGAAATTAACCAGGTGCTGAACAGCTTCCTTTTTCAGCAAAGATTGTTCGACTTTTTTGTTTTCATTGTCATGGGCCAAGCAGACAGCGATTGAGTCTAAAGCAGTCACAGACCAGAGCTCATCTTCTAGGAGGCTCAGATACACATCCAGGCCTCCATGAGCACGTAATTGCTCTCTTGAATTGCGTGATGCATGGGCCATATCACATAGCAGAGGTAATGCATATTGTTTTAAAGGAGAATCTGAGATGATAAATTGCATTAAATGTGGAATGACCCCATTTTCTGCCGCTTGTTCCTGTCTCCTCTTGTTAATCTTGCATAGATTGAATAGTGCATTAAGAACCTTCAACAGAAAAACATCAGAGGAAACCAGTCAGAAGATATCCAAAGAGGTACGTTCAATGCACAAGAGCATGAAATATACACTACAAAAAGGACAGCATTTGTTTGAAAATGCCACCCGCACATGAGATAGCAGTATTTCCAAAATATGGCAAAACAAGACACGAGTTTCTACATCTCATCCAGAGATGAGCAACCCCCTCAAATTTCTATGTCCCTATTTCTAATGACTTCTAAAATTTTGATAATTGCCCCCTCGAGGCTTTTGATTAAAGATTTTCAATCTTGCCACCACCATTACCACCCACATATGCAAAATCCAGGTTTTGTTCCTGGTCTCACCTCGTGATGAATTTGTGGCACGAGAGCACCTTCTTTAAGATCAAGGTTCGGGATCAAATGCTTGATAGCATCTGCTCGCTGAAGATGTTCTAAGCAATGGGGGTCGGTTGAGAGATGGTTTATACACTTCAACAACTAGAAAGACCAAAGGAATGTGAGAGAAAATTTCAGAACAGAAATCAAAAGCACTGTTTGTAGACATACAATCTTTTGCTGTACCTTTAAGAGAATTGGCGGTTCTATCTTGTTGAACATCTGAAAAAGGCGACTGAGCAAACTTTGGCTGCACATGTAAGATTTTACTGTCATGTCCGCCGCAGCAAACTCAAGTATAAGGTCTGCAACTTTTTCAAGGTATTCACGGGCAACTTCAACACTCCAGGGAGGTACCATATGGGAAAGTAGCCCAGATGATGTGGCACTTCCCGGTCTAGCACTTAAAACTCCAGAACCGGACAGCACACCGGATGCTGTTCTTGAAGCAAACCCAGAAGTTGCGGCAGTAGCTCCATTAGATGTTGGAGGTCCTAACTTCTTACTGGCTACTTTAGTTAAACTTCTAGGCAACGCATCCACATTAGAATTAGAATTTTCCCTGCCTCGTCCAGAAACCTCTGGGAAGAAATTAAAAATTATTAGGACACCAACGACAAGGTAAAATCAACAGGAAACTCACTTCAGCTTCTGAAAATTTAAAGAATCATTGCCGATGGGCCCTGTTTTTAAACACCCTTCTGATATTTGAGTGATCGGAGGATATAAGTTACACATTTAAATGTATAGTTTATAGAACACAATGCAAAAGATGAATCATACAGAATAAGAAGTTATATTTACCTTCAAATTCAGCCATCAAAAAATCAAGTCCATTCGTTTTCTTATCGCTGGATGTATGTAAAAGGGGCAACACACTCTCATGTTTCTCCATTCCAGAGATATGCCGAACATACTCAAGCTGACCAGATAACTGGCGCGACGGAGGTTCTTTATCCAATAAACTAAGAAGGGGCCGTACATTTTCAGATGATCCACTTGATACCCCTTCCACTGATTTTGGGGTCCTATCTGTGGATATTCTACCTCCAGCGGTGTTTGCAACTCTTTGTTGCTTTACATCAAATTCCGTTCTAGAAGATTCATTTTTCCACGTATCCTTCATTACAGGACTGGATAGTCTCTCAGGGTCCTGCACAGAAACACTTGATTGAGGCCTATCAGCATCTGGAGGGAAATATCTCGACGAATTCGATAATGAAGCTCGCGAAGGTTCCTGTGCTCCAACTTGTGTTGTCTCATCTCCTTGCTTAACTTTGAGGTGATCAGGCTGATCAATCCCATAAGGTGAGGTATCCATCTGCCCAAGGTAAGGACTGGCAGGATCCAGAGCCCCAGATCTGGGTCTCGGACCAAATCCATCTGGAGGAAACCCACCTCCAACAATAAGAGCGGCTAGACGACTTGCCTCATTCAAACTATAAAGAGTGTTGACAAGTCTAAGTAATATGCCATTTTTGGAAGCTATTCGACAGAAATCATTCCTGGAGGTTGACTTCTGGAGCTTGAAAACTTGCCACATGCCATCAATAGCCATATGAACCATTTCCCTGGATTTAAGGACATTGCGTGAATTAGCTGTCATACAACTAGAAAATTAAAACTTACTAAGAAACCATTAATTTGTTCATCATAATTCAACTTCTCAGGGAAGAACTTCACAATTCTTTTAGAGATTCTTTTATTTAAGTACATTCAGAATTTTTGGCTATGAAACGAAAGCCATTTGATTTGAGTCTGAATGATTTTTCATGTCAAGCCACCAAGATCATAAGGTAACCACATACAAGATAAATTCGATGGGCCAGATAATGTACACAGTTTAATATGATTTAAGCAACAGAAAACAAATAGTTGGTTCACATTTATAAACCACTGACCTGTACTTCACATAATCGGCCTCTAGAAAGCTGACCAAGACCGGTATACCACGACAAGAAATAAACATTTGCAGGGTCGAGGAGCTGTATGTGACGAAGGTTTGATCAATTCCCAGAAATAAAATGAGCTTAAGTTTCAAGCCTCTTTGTAGGAAAAAGAAATTTCACCTTGACTGACATAGTTGCTGGAAAAAATATGCTGATTCCATGCGTACCTCCCGAGGACGGTCAGGAACAGCTAAGCCCATTACAACAGGAATCTGGAACATAATTAGGAAACTATGACTCACAATAATTAATATTACCAAAAATACAAACAATAGAAGCGGACCAACACTTCCATATTTTGTTGGTTTCTTTTTATTGATACAGTAACAAGAGGTTAAAGAAGGAGCTGAATTTGAAAACTGAGATTTTTCAAACTACTCAACAGAAAATAATAGAAAAGGTGAATATAGTATGAGGGGCCAAACAAGCAACAATTGATTAAGGCTTAGTAAAAAAGAGGAAACACTTGGCTGGCCTTGAAAGTTCCAACTTCCAAGTACCAAGGTCAGCAGATTAGCTACTCTTTTTCTTTTCTTTTCTTTTCTTTTTTTTTTTTTAGTTGGTTGGCCACTCCTCATCTCAGGGGATGCAGGTTCATACCCTGCATACCACGTAAATTGTAATTTTTACAATTTTGAGAAGAATAGAATAAAAAAAGAAAAGAAAAGCTACTTTTTAAATTTTTTTTTTTTTTTTGGCAGACTAGAAGGTTCTTTTGCTCTTTCAACATTGTTCCAGCACGCCATGAAACTTGGGGTAGGCCAAGTTAGACAACTTTTCTCATGATTTTAAGCCAGACAGAACTACCAGAATTCAGAATACTTACAAGACCAACCAGGCAGGCATTCTCCTGGAATTCAGTGTTATCCTTAATTATTTGATTTAGAACTTGAAGCACCGAACATATGACCTGTTTGAAAAGGAAATTATTCACATTAAATGATGAATCACTAAATTATTTGCATGGAGGAAAAGCAATTAATTGGGCTTCATGGTACATACCCGAGTGCTCGGGACCTCAAGTAGTTCCACTAGAGGAAGGAAACCATGCTGTGTGATGAAAACAATTTTATGATCCGGTCGCTGGTCAAAGAAAGCTGTCAACCTCTGACAAGAAGATACAATAACATCTTCTGATTCATCTGGCCTCAGTGATGACACTAATTTGCTGAATTCAACAGCCTGAAGCATAGGAACCACATAGCATTTCTTACGAACTAATAAGGACTTTCTGTTAATGAATAAATTACAAGAAGAATGAAAAACGTAAATGATTTAACAGGTGATGCCGTGATGGGACCACCCAGAAGCAGGAAAAAAGTGCAAGTCACGAAGTCATGAGACTGGATGAAACTCTCAGATCTAAGAACCTATAGTTTACAGGAACGTTGCTTTCTTTAACTCCAGTGGGGCAAAGAGCAATTAAAGTGGTAGTTTTGTTTAGTGATAATTACAATATACACAAGAGAATTGGAAAAAGTAACTATCAATTGTCTTGAGCGTTAAAATCTCTTGATTCAAGTTTTAAAGAACCTTAATGTTAAAGCTCAAGAAATTATATGAGCAAAAATCATAGTTCCTCCAAGTAAAGTTGGTGCTAAGAAACCACTAAGGTGTTCCAAATCAAAGTAATTCAAAAATGTTTTGGAAGTTCTAAAACCTAATGCCAGAACAGAAAACTAGCAAAAACAAAGACAAAGGCAATCCAGCAATAGGCATGCAAGTACCTGAAGGTGAAAGAGATTCTCTGCTGGTAATTTATCTTCAAACACCTGACAAGACAGCCCACAAAATAAAAAAAGAGTTTGCGGTCTGACTAATTAAAAAAATTACATATCCAGCTCCATGTCAATCATACCAGAGTATCAATATCAATCACATCTTCTTTCAGGACACCCATCATTAGACGAATTATGTCACCGCCATTTGCTTGGTTCGACTCATTCTCCATTTGCTTTTGAGCAATTGTAGCTCTTAACTTTGTAGCCAAATCATTCCTTCCACTGTCAGAGACTGTATTGCCTTGATTTATATGCGATGAGGATGCAGAAGTAGAGGCTTCAGCAGTCTGATCCTCCAGGTTCTCCGACGGGTGAAATAAGTCATCCAAAGAAGCATCATTTGGTTGGTCGCTAAACCTACTGAGCTCATTTCCTCCTAAATTATTTGATGCATTCATATTAGGCTGCATAGAAGACCATCAAATACCCATCATATTACAGTTCACATAATACAATAGCATCCACCAAACAAAGGAAAAAATAACTAATATTTATATTTGAATGCACGAGTACGTCTTGCTATCAGAAATCAGAGATTATTTGATAACCATCCAAATCTAAAATGATAATATTCTAAAATCATCTAATTTAACAATCCTTCCAAGAAGTGGTCAATTCTTGAAGATAATTGTTGCCATAATGCCTTACCAGGCACCATCATATAATCAACATTTCAACAATAAAGGTGATGTACAACATAATAATTGATGGTGCACTCAAAGTGCTTCCATCCCTATTCAATAAACATCCTAGCAACTGACATAACAGTCAGTTTCCACTAATAACAGTATCTTTACATGGAATGAATCAAGAAAGAAAATAATCGATAATTAATTACCTTTCGAAGGCTGTAACCTTGGCTCTTTTGACCAGAATTAGATGTGCCATTTTCAGTAGCAACTGAACTTCCCTTTCTTTCAAAATCTGAAGCTACAGCATTAATCTTTGATGACTCGGAAGGTTTTAGTTCACCATTTACCAGTACTTCAGCCTTCTGATTCAAGTTAGATGTCTTGTTTTCTTCATAACTGCCTGCTTCATGATCATTCCCAATTCCATTTGAGCGGGTTTGCATGTGTGACTTCTCATGCATGGCAAATGTTGGAACTTGATATGAAATCATATCCTCCTCGAGGTCATCTTCCCTTTCCCCCGTACGATTAGTATTAGAGAGATCATCTGACTCGCTGATTCCTGCAGCCTCCTTTGATACCAGTTCTGATTTAAATTTCTACAACCAGAAGAAGGGGGTAAGATAACAAACTTGGGTAATCATCACGAAGAGGGGGATGATGTACTCAAGGTGCAGTGAGAAAGCATGTTACAGAACACAATAGTTCCAAACAACAATTACTTTACTTTCTCAGCAGTAGAGGTATCATCATTCTGCCTTTGTTCGGCTCTACTTGATTCAGCATCCCCCGACTCAACTTCCTCAATGTTTCTACAAAATTGCAAAATTTGGTATGCTCAATCAATGCTTCACCCAGATGCTCATATTAATCAAGAACTCTAACACCAGCAGTAAGAGAAATGCAATGTGGCAATATTTTGCTTTAGTATAAAGGACACAAATACAAGGCATCTTCAATTAGGAAAAGAGTTTCAACAAATATCAAGTAAATAATCCCCAAATTTCCCATTTCTAAGCTGGGAAAACTGATTTCCAAGAACAAGGAAAAAAAAAAAACACTAACAAATACAAGCATACATGTATTATTAAATTTATTAGTAAATGGCAGCTGCAGACACACAGAAAAAATTCAATACACATATTTGAGTCCACGTTACTGAAGAGAATGATTGTAAAGTAAAGGTCATGAAAGCAAATATGTTTGAGTTCCTCCAGTACAAAAGAAGAACCGGGAAATTGTAATGTTGGAATCAGGGGATGGCTCAATATAATCAATAACGGCTCAAACATGGAAAGTTGATATTTTCAGTCATGAGTAAATAGCAGGTCGAATAACAATGATATTATACCTTAGTGTTCCACTATGGCGCAGAGATGTCTGAAGTGCACGTCTTGAATTTAAAATCCATGGATGTGAAAGTAATGTCTTAGCATCAGGCCTCTGCCTAGCATCCTGAAGTGGCAAACTAAATGTCAAAAAAAAAGCTCAAGGTGTGCAGATGATATCATATGTCTCAGCACAACTGGGATCAAGCAAATGCAAATGACATCTTTTTCACCAATGATACAGTATTATGAATGTGAAATGATGTATGAGTCTACCAATTGAACATCCACTGAATGATAAACAATTTATAGTAACCTCACTAATCATTCTGAAAGCTTATGTACAGAGACTCAACCAAAAGCTTTAGCTGAAAAGGCAGCTAAGGAACCACTTCATCGCACAAAGTCAGTAGATATAATGAAAAACAAAACTGTCTACTTCAGTCAACTCATAGCACATGATTAAATCAATCTTTTTTAATAGCAAAACAAAGAAACACAATGGCAAAGACAAGATATTTCCAAGTGCCAGACAACTGGGAAGATGCTACAGCTCCTATTCTTTCATATGATAATAAAATAAAAAGTTACTCCATTTCCCAATTCATCCATTTACTTTTTGTTTATAGGATGCAGAGATTAAGCTAATATACATGTTTGATATCATGTTTTATGACTTCATCACCCTTTTTAGAATATTTCAAACATCTTTTTAGCTTCATCTTGAACTACATCAACTCAGTCCCTCCATTTGACAAAGTACAAGGATCTAAAGAAGTCAATGGAAATAAACAACAAAAAGGACTATTATCTGATATCAGAGGAAAACAAGAAAGAATATCTGAAAAAATGAAGGCAAAACAAGCAACAAATACATAAACATATGTACATAAGTTTTAGTTTACCTTCTGAAAGCACTGACGGAGGAAATCAGTAATACCAGGGGATAGGCTATCTGGAATTGGTGGCTGCTCATCCTGGATAAGAAGCAAAGCGGAGCATTATAAGCAAGCAATAATGAATTTGTTGCCAGCAAGCTCAATATACTTGCCAACTCTGTTTTAGTTTCAATATCCCCTTCTTTATATTCTCCAACTTTAAACTGGTCAGGATTTCAAGTATCAGCAAATAATATTTATGGTCGTATTGCAGAAATTTTTACTTAAGATATTACCGTCCCGAGAGTTTAGCCCAAAAACATATGTGAATGTTGACAGTTATCAGACCAAAAAACAACTTGATAACAACATTCACATAGAACTAAACCTGATCATTACCTGTACAATCCTAAAGAGGGCAGGCATTGGCTGCAGATCAAAGTATGGGGGAACACATGTTAGGAGCTCAATCACAGTGCAACCAACACTCCAAATGTCAGAGGCTGCACAAACTCCCGACATTTCAATGACCTACAGTGCATCGATGACAAAAAGACAGGATTTACTTCAGCATGGCAAAAAGAAATTGACACAGTTTAGGTAAAATATGAAACGTAGAGATTTGTAGCTTACTATTAAAAACACAATCAGGATTCAGTATTCACTGCCAATGTAATATATAACCCAAATTTTCTGTTTTCACTATAACGTATGAGTGGAGGAAAGGGTGCTCAAGTTTGAAGAAAAATGCATTTTGACATAAGTTGAATTAGAGAATTCTTGTAAATCAACTCTAACTTCCAACTTCTACACTTATCGTGGATGGCATTTTGAGAAATATAAAAGATAATTAAGTTGCCGCAAAAGGTAATTTCTCATACACTAAACTGTTTAGGCACTGCAACCTGATAAACATATATTCTTGTGACACTTAGCCTCAATAACATCTGTAAATTTTGAGACTTAAAACGATTAATTATCATGCTGCTTTTCCCATGCAGGGTGCCTCATTGATCAGACATAATTAGATATTAGGTATTTGTCTTCTCTTCTCCATCTCTACTTGTGTGTGTGTGTGCGATGAATGAGTGAGTGAGTGAGAGAGAGGAGAAGGAAAACTGAATCCACTGGCGAGTGCAATAACGACATATTATTTTTGCACATCAGCTGAACTAAAAGTTTAATAAGAAACTGACTAAACCATATTTTATATTCCGACGACGTACACAAAATAGGTTAAGTTCAAATAAAAGTCCCCAAAGGCACACCTAGTGTCTAGTACCATCCTCAAGATTCCACCCATTTCCAAAATAATAATAATTAATAAATGAAAGATGAAGGAAACAAAGGGAAGCAGCTATGGAGAGAGTGAAAGCAGATCTAATACAACTAAGAAGTTAGGGGACCACATACTCCATTTATTCATTAGCTGAATCAAGATTACGTAATAAGAAATCTTGACAAGACATGGTGATTCGCATCTATCACCTAAACAGATTACAAAGTGCGAGAAAAAGAAAGTCCAATAAGAAAAACTTCAAAAAATAAAAATGGAGCTAAGACGCACCTCGGGGGCCATCCAATAAGGTGTTCCAACAACTGAATGTGTATTAACATCTGCCTCATTCAACTTAGTTGCTACCCCAAAATCTGCAAGTTTGACAAGACCCTGAAAGTATAAGTCAGATCGAGAAACTAACTATTCAGAACGCTTTTCATTTACCAAAAGTTTTCATGTAAATGAAGTAGACTCAGCGACATATGAGCCTAAAACAAGTTCAAGCGACAAACACTACAGCGTAAGGACATGCAAGCAACAATATAAATAATCTTACAGGAAACACCAAACACTGAAATATACGCCAAATAAGATGAATGGCAGAAAACATACAAGATCACTAAACAGAAATGACATCAGTTCAATCAATCAAAAAATAAACAGGAAGCTATTATAAATCAGAGTTATACCTCTTTTGTTGTCAAAATATTAGCTCCCTTGATATCCCGATGAATTACACCTTGCTCATGCAGATAAACTAGACCTTCCAATACCTGATTACAACACACAGTTAGATATTTGAAACGAGAAGAAATGAATATAAACCGACTCATAAGATATGAGATTCTCAAACCTGAGCTATATAGACAGCCACCAAGGACTCTGGAAAAGGTCCAAATTTATTAGGCTTAACAATGTTAGCAAGTGAACCATTCTCCACATACCTTCAGAACAAATAAGTAAGGTCACTCAAATTGTTATTCGGCTCCATATATGGGAAAAGAAAAGGAAAGAATGAAGTTACACACTCGAGTATTATGTGAAGATGAGTCTTCGTCTTCAATGATCCAAGATACTTCACAATATTCTTATGATTCAGATTCTGCAAGAGAAAGGCCATGCATCAATTAAGTAAAAGTCGGAACTCGGAACCATGTAATGGCAGTATGATCAATTTTTAAAACTTCACAGCATACAAGGTCAGATAAAAATGTTGAAGGCCTATAGCATGGGATTGGCCTGACACCATCATAACCGGGTAGATAAAAACGTCGGAGGTCTACAAGTGAACTCATAACCAGGACAAACAATTGAGAGACAAATCAGCTGCCACTTATCAGTAAATGTATAGTGTAGGACCTAAGGTATGCATGCAACAACTTCAAGTTCCCATATAAACACCACACACTAATGTATGTACAACAATTCATAGTACTAGGAAATAGAACAACAAAATTTACCTTGAGCAAGTCAATCTCTTGCTGCAATTCACATCACCAGGCAGTTGAGGAACCACCAACATAGAAAACCAACAAAAGTTAAGTTCAAATTCATGCAAAAATCTCAACGACATATAACAAAAAGGTTAGAAGAAAACAAGCAAAACAATTGATAACATAAAACCGAATAAAAAAAAAATCAAACCATGATAATGTTGAGATCCTCCTGGGCAATGTTCTCTAGAGAAACTTGCTTGATTGCAACAAAGTCTCCATTCTCCAAATCCAAACCCTTGTACACTCTTCCATACGCTCCTTTCCCAATTTCATCCCCAAGCATCTGCAATTTCAACATTATTCACATCACGTGATCTCATCCAAACGCAATAATCAAGCTCCGGAGATAAATTTTCAGCAGCGCTCACATATTTGTTGTCGAGGGTCTTGTTTTTGTGGAAAGCAGACGTCGTCATTTGCCGAGCCATCTCTGCAAGTTCCGGGCAAAATGAAACCCTAGTTCTGGAATACCTCTACTTCCATTCCATTCCCTAATGATTTCTGATAGCGCTGAGATACATATATTTGGAGTCAGCGACGGGAATCCAGCGCACAATTGAGCAGAAGAGATATTACACCAATCTCGTCGGCGGCGTAAAGATTCCGGCGCGGCGGAGGCCGTGGAGAGGAGAAAAATGCGGAGTTTATTTTATTGTTATTTTTCCACCCTATTTCTAAAAGGAGTAAAATAATAGAAAGGAAATTATATAGTAATTAAATGGTCTATTTTTTTATTTTTTTTTACGTTTACCTTTTATTATTTTTATCTTTTAAGTTGAATTTTATTTGAAGTAATTTTTCATTTACAATAAATAGTTGAAATCTGAAGTCAAGACAATGGTGGAAAGTGGAATATATTATCCAACATACAAATTTATTAACCAATTATTGCTTTATAATTTACTTATATGACATTTAATAAATAGTTATAACTTATATTATTACATATTAAAATTTTAACTTATCTCGGAATCAGCTTCTGATCTTCTTCTATAAAATTAAAATAAATCCGAGCATATATACTATTGACATTTTATTTACAAACTAGTAATAACTCACCCTAGCTCGATGTGTGATAAAAAAAAACATAATTATTTAAATATTTTAAAATTGAAATTATATATATATATATATATATATATATGATAATGCTAAAATTGACTAAGTTCAGTCCTCTTTCTATAAAATAGTGGAGGTCCTTGTTCTAAAGAGTGTTCACCTCGTATGAGCTCGTCATTAACTAAGGCAAGCCCTCGTCAAAGAGACCTCGTAAGTAACTAGGACAAGCCCTCGTCATAAAGGCCTCGTAAATAACTAGGACAAGCCCTCGTCACAAAGGCCTCGTAAATAACCAGGACAAGCCCTCGTAAGACCTCGTAAATGACTAAGGCAAGTGCTCGTTTCGTAAGCACTCGGCGTATAAGTGCTCGCTCCTCGAACGTCTGATACGAGCCCAACATCAACGGTTGCCACCACTCCTCAACCGCCGCACGGTCTAAGTACATGGCCCGCAATTCTCGCGCCCACTAAGCTGGAACGAGCTCGCGGAGACTCGGTATAAAAGTCATCTCTTTCACCAAAATAGGACACGCTCACAAACATACCGAAACTCTGCCGAAATTTTCACTCAACTACTAAATCCAAGCAATCAGATTTGCTAAAAGAACCCACACGCAATTGATTCGTCGGAGATTTGAAGCCGATTACACACTTTCGAAGGCGACCAAATTCCGGCGTTATCAGTTTGGAGCCGTCTGTGGGAAGGCCACCTTCCCCAATTCTTTTGTCAAGTTCGTTTTCGAGTTTTTGTTTGAAAGAATGACCGAAGCTGATAACCGCAATCGTGGCGAGCGAAGCTCTAGCTTGCTACCCAGATTGTCTCCAACTCAAGCAAGCCGACCGAATATCGATTTGCTACGCAACCTCCCACTGGTGTTTCCATGGAGAGGGCACTGCACCGAAACAACCATGAGTTCCGAAATGTTTGCGCAAGGAATGCCACCATTCAGTCCCGGAGTTAACCTGAACCAGATGAGCATCCCAACGGGTTGGAATCAAATGATGATGAACCCCTATTTGTTCAGTCCATTTTGGGGATCTCCACCTGGAACACAAGCCCAATTTGGAGAAGTCCAAGGCACATTTGCTCTACCTCACATCACTATTCCGACGAGCAGAGCGGAACGCACTACTAACCGGCCACTACCGGAGGAGCCGCCCGTTCGAACGAACCCCTCACCCGTTCGCAACGTGGCTAATAATACAGAAGCGGGATCGAGCCGAGTGTGAGATCCTCCTCAACCGGGCGGAGATAATCAAGTCCCTTTTGTACGACGTGATGGTAAACAACCCATGGAAGAAAACGAGGAGGAACCGGATCCTCTCAACCCCCCTCAACATGATCAAGGTCGAGCGGGGGAGAGAGAGCATGACCGCCTCACTCAGTTGGAAGCGGAGAACGAGAACTTGCGCGCCGCCCTTAGCAAAATCGAGGGGGAGTCTCATGTTGGCGAACAAGACGGAGCCCATCGTCGACCCACACGACGTCGCAACGAGGAGGTTCCTGT
>JBBMKE010000010.1:12957774-12973121 GCA_037834125.1 Lippia alba | reverse complement strand
AAGAAAATACTTCCAAAGAATAGGTAACATGGAGCAAGTGGGAGAAGAATCAAGCTCCAATTTCTCATATTTCATTGATTTGAACTTTGGTCGCACCATATATAGTTTAACAATGCGCAATTTTCTGCTTAGTTAAGTAAACAAAATCTGAAAAAAATCATGACATCCACCATCGACTATAATAATTAATTCTCTGACTTGATTATAAGCATATCTTATAGGACGGAGCACTTAGCCAAAAAATTTAAAGTCGACCCATTCCACTCAATCACTCTAGTAGTTAAAATATATTACTCATAATGATCATAACTTAGTTCATCGCAAGTTGCCCACATCTAAGGGCAAATGGTGCAAGCAACCGACTTTTGTTTAGATGTGCAGGAATTAGTATAACATCGAATTCCTAAATTCAAATCAGTTGAGGATAATGTTATTATTTTCTATCAAGATTGATTGATACTGCAGTTACGTTTAATAAAAATTAGTATAAATTAAATTGCTAAACTACATTGATTAACGATAATATCCCATTTTAGGGTTAATTAGTACCAAGGAACAAAACTAACGACTCAGTTGGCGAAATGTATGATCATGAAATATCATTTTCTTGTTTAATCAATTTAGAAAAGAGGTGCTCATATTATGACTATTCAGTCTCTTTCAACACGTACTCATTTTTCAAAACAAGATTAATTGCCATAAAACCATCATATCATATCAATAATAACTATTAATACATACCCCAAATTATAGTTATTGTTTATCCCCACCCCTTAAATTTTGGTTTCATTACAAATTCATCTTATTTTAGGAATTACATTATTCATGTAAAGAATGATTAAATTAATTCTAATAATCATAACATACATATATTTTTAATAGCGTGAACATCTAACGTTGTACATCAAAATAAAATAAATCAATTTCCAGTTATGCCAAATTGCGAACAAAATTAATTATATAAAGAATTGCATTTAACTACCCAGCACTTAAACATAATCCCAATACAGTTTATTTAAATTAAAAAATTACATTCTAACCCTAATATTTTAGAACCATTTGTGGTCCCACTAACGTCTGTTGGGATTCCATTTTGTTATTTCAGAAATACTTTTAATTTTTTTTAATTAATTTCTGACTCTAGAGACTGTGTTGTTAAATTCATAATTCATATGGATCATTTGTTTATATTTGTAAACTTTAAGAACGATGATTTTATAGTTTTGTTCATATATCCAATATAACACTTAATTATACAAACCGTTAGGGGAATAATGGTACTTTTACAAATTCTATTAATAACCTCAAACCAAACAAGACGTATATGACTAAAATATAATTTTTTGATTTAGATGGATTGCGTTGTAATTAAACTTAAATATATGATGGTCAGATATAAATTTCTCTAAATTATATATACATATCAGGAAATAAATTATGTTTAAGTATTTATTTCGTCTAACTTATCTCAAAAGTTAGATGATGAATTGAGGATCTTCGAGTATTTGTTAACAAAAAAATGTTTTTGGTTTGATTCTTTTATCAATGTAGGATGTGTTAACAAATTTCACACCATTTCAATATCTTGATTAATTACTCTTAGTTCCATAAGTCGTGAGTAGGGCTGTGCACGACGTAGCCACATCTCCTAAAATAATCCCAGTCAATCATCTCCAACCGAAACATTAATACACAATTATTATAACAATAGCCCATTACCAACTAAATTACATTTCCCTATTTCATTTCATTTCTATAAATAAAACATTAATAATATATAAACCCCAACTCTCACACCTTCCCTAAAATATTATTCCAATCTCCCCCTCCACGCCATCCACCCCACCCTACCTCTGAAGCTCCAAATCCATGGAGCTCACCGCATACAAAAACATCAAACACATAGCCATCTTACTCGCCGTAGCTCTAATCCTCGTCACCGTAATCCGCCTCAACTATCCCTTCCTCTCCCCAGCTCTCTCCACCTACAAGGATTCATCATTCAATCCTTCATACCATGCAGATGATATCCAAATCACAGACACCGATGAAAAATGCGATATCTTCACCGGGGAATGGGTTCCGAACCCCGAGGCCCCGTATTACACGAACAAAACGTGTTGGGCGATCCACGAGCACCAGAACTGCATGAAGTATGGTAGACCCGACACGGATTACTTGAAGTGGAAGTGGAAACCCGACGGGTGTGATTTACCCGTTTTCAACCCGTTTCAGTTCCTGGATATGGTGAGGAACAAGAGAATGGCCTTTGTTGGGGACTCCGTGGGGAGGAATCAGATGCAGTCCTTGATATGCCTCTTGTCCAGGGTAAGTAAATTAGTTAATTAATCTATTTTTTATCATTATTTTAGGTTTTTTCTATTTAATTTGGCAAAGTTTGTGAGTATTTTCATTGAGAAGCTGCATCTGAGTTTGAGTGTGCATTCATTACATCTTTTTTGCTTTTGTCTAATCATTTTTAAGTAAACTATAAGTTTGATAAAAGTGTTGGTCATATTTAAAGTATATGGTATATGGTTCACAAAGCTGAGTATAAGTTCGGTATTAATGATCTTTGTGACTTCAAAATTTACAATATATATATGTATTAATGGTTATGAAAAGATGTTCGACTTGTCGTAATCTTTTCTTGTGATCTGAATGGTATCGGAGGCTGAACAGCTCTACTATGAGTCTATGATGGATAATTCCATATGGTATAAACAAGGACATTTTGTCACCACTTTTCTTTGCAATAATCTCATTTTGTTTTCTAATTAATGGATTATACTTATCCATTAATTTATTAAGTTGGCGTGATATGCAGCTGTGCAGTTGACTCGATCGTCTTAAGTGTCCATTAAAACAAAATTAATGAGGTCATAAGAAAAGGTTAGTTTTACCTAATTAAGCCGGGGGAGCGAGTTTTTCAAAATCCCATCAAGGAAGCTCAATTATTTATAGGTTTAGGTAAATTGTCAAAAATGATTATATCACTAAATAATGCAAAGCTACAATCCAAAATTTCAAAAGAATATATATATATATATATATACTTGTTTTCTGATGGGAAAAAAGAAAAGGGATATGAAATTATTAGGAGATATTTTTTTTTTATTAGATAAGATCAAATGGGGAAAAGGATGGGATATATCGAGAGGAGTTTCTCCACCATAAACAGTAGGATAGAATGAGCCACGCATGATGACGCCGTTCTCATTGTCTTTCTTTTTTTTTTTTGGTTTAGCCGTTCTCCTTGTCTTTCGCCTAAAGCAACTATTTCCAATAATTTAATTAGTGCTTGGATTTATCGTTAGTAGTCGAATTGAATCCTTTACCCATTTAAGAATTGATGAATTTTTTTCATTCAACTGCTCATTTGAATTAGAATTAAAATTGAATCCTTTACTCATTTAAGAATTGATGAGTTATTTCTATTCAACTGCTCATTTGAATTGGAATTAGAATCCACTCCTTAGTCTGATTAGCAATCAATGATTTCATAATTGAAAGTCGAATTGAATCCTTTACCTGTTTGAAAATTAATGAATTTCTTCCACTCGATTACTCATTTAGATTGGAGTTAGAATCGATTCCTTAATCTGATTCCACAATGTCACATGCGGCTCACGACGGCAATTGAATCCTTTTATATCTTATTTTGAATCTAGGAGTTTCATCTAATTATGTAACTAGTTACTATGATTATTCTCTTTAGTGAAGAAAGAATGATATATACTTCCCTTCAAATCTGGGGAACGAGCAACAAAGTTGAGATTATTGATTATTGAAAAGCTAAAAGAAGACAGGCTGGTTTTGGATGGGTTAATTTTGGACACTTTAGTTTATGCTCCCGTGTACACACAGATTAAACATGGGATACTGTGTACATGTGTGTGTAACAGTAACAGTAACATTAACAGTAACAGTGGGATTTAAGTAAATAGTATGATGTGATTTTCTTCAACTCATTATCTTGGTAAGTTTATGTAAAACCATTACAATAATTGGAGAATATTTTATATTTATGTCGTAATGTATAAATTTAGATAATTAACTCCTTAAATAATAAATATAATATAATTATCTCATAATTGATAAGTCTGACCAAACCAGATTCATACCGGAATCTTAACAGGTAAAGTGTCAAATTTTGAAACAAACCCTGCCACTTCAAATTTGAATATATACATTTTTTACAAAAACCAGATTTATGACTCTTCTACGTTAGAAAATGAATGCTATATGAGCTAATCTTTTACTTCAATGATTGAAAAAATGTGAAATGAAAAAAAAAACGTATTGAAAATCTAGAATTTGAAGAATTGATGCTGAAAGTGTTTGCATTTATCCGCTTTTGAAATTTCCAAAAATTTTCTACTAGAAAAATAAGATATATTAATTTTTTAATCGAAATGAAAGATGACAAAAGTATAGGGAATCCAATCTAGTAACGTGAGTACTCGTGACCTCCTCAACAATTCCAATATATATTCTAGAAATTATAATTGTCCTCTTCGCACTTCCGACGCATATATATTGTTGGGTAAATATTGTAACATTTTGAGATGAAAGCATTTATGGATTTTACAATTTAGATTAAAAAATATGTAAGTGTACAAATTATTTTGTGTACATGTCACACGATAAGTTAAATTAAATTATATTTTATTTATAAAATAATAGGTAAAATTTCAAACTCATAAATTTTTAAAGATAGATTGTAAAGTTAAAAAATAATGATAGTTTAGAACTATATATATATATATATATATATTGTGTATCCAGCCCGACAATAATGATGTGATACATAATTTGTTCGGAATAAATCAAATAGACGTATAGTTTTATGAATTTTTGTGAAGAATAATATATAAACGTTTTACTAAAACCTCAACAGTGCATGTGCCGCCGCATGTGACTCTTTTGTTCTTCTCTACATGCTTATATACTTATATTAAAATATTAATGTTAAACAAATATATATTTTGAAGCTTGAAATATTGAGATTCTTTTTGCACCCCTTCTGCATTTATGTCTTATAAACCGGATCTTTTTGAATTTCAAGATTTTACGATTTCTTTTCATGTATTTTTTTATCTGAAATAGTTTCTAAGTTCTCATATTTTCCAAACTTATATGATGTTGGATTTCTTCAAAAATGTTATAAGACTCCCCGATTTGGATAAAAACAAGATAACGGGCTCATAAGATATCAAACATGATACACAGATATTTTTAAAAATATTATTTTGTAGTATTGTGTTATAGAGTATCGTATATTCATATGAGAGATTATATCCAACACTTCTCGCGCAAAAGTTTAAAAAAATATTTATACTAGTACGTAATAAGATATTAGTGATGATAATTTGATAAAGTGGTAATTAATATGGTTAAAATGAAAAGGTAATTATTCTATTAAAATAAATCGATACTCCACATTATAAGTAATAAGACTTTATAAGCTTTTAGATCTTATTTGATAATTTTATAATCCATTCAAACATAAAACTAAGGGGGTTACCGATTAAATAATAAATACATTAATCCTTCCTTGAATTTTTCTTGTTTTTAAGATAACGTGTAAAACGATATTCGCTCTTCTTTATTCGTTTTCTAAAAGATGCACGACTTATGTAAGATTTTCGTGTATTCCAACTTAAGCCGAATTAATTAATACGTGATGATTTATCTGCGTTATTTGTACCTAATAATTTATTTGTATAATTTATAATATTATTTGCTATTTAAAAAATTCAAAGATCTCAAGCATCTCAATGTTTGCAGGTAGAGTATCCAATTGACAACTCTCCTCCCACCTTGGACGACCAACACTTCAAGCTTTGGACTTACCCAAATTACAATTTCACCCTCTCCTTCTTCTGGACTCCCTTCCTCGTCCGATCGAAGGAACGCGATTCCGACGGCCCTACCCACACCGGACTCTTCAACCTCTACCTCGACGAGTTCGACGTCTCATGGACCGACAAAGTCGACGACTTCGACTACCTTATCCTAAACTCCGGCCACTGGCTCACCCGCCCCGCCGTCTACTACGAGAACCGCCGCGTCGTCGGCTGCCGCTTCTGCAACCTCCCCAACATCACCGACCTCCCCACCACCTACGGCTACCGCCGCGTCTTCCGTACGGCTCTCCGGGCCATCAACGGCCGGGAGAACTTCAACGGCGTCGTTTTCCTCCGGACGTTCGCGCCGTCGCACTTCGAGGGCGGGAAGTGGAACGAGGGCGGCGACTGCCTGCGGCGGCGGCCGTACCGGAGCAACGAGACGGTGCTGGATGGGATGAATCTGGAGTTTTACATGATTCAGGTGGAGGAATTCAGGGCGGCGGAGAGGCGGCGGAAGAAGGAGATGAGGTTGCTGGACGCGACGCAGGCAATGCTTTTGAGGCCCGACGGGCATCCGAGTAGGTATGGGCATTGGCCTAACGCGAATGTGACTCTGTATAATGACTGCGTGCATTGGTGTTTGCCGGGGCCGATTGATAATTGGGCGGATTTTTTGCTGCATATGTTGAAGATGGAGGCCCGGAGAATGTACCGGGAAAGACTCGTATTGCATCAGAAGAAAATGCAGTGAAATTCTTCACTTTTTTTTTTTTTCTTTTTGGATTTTTTTAGTTTGATATATTCTTTTGTGAGGGAGTTGATTGTATTTGAGCATTGATAGGAAATGTAATTAGTGTAGATTTATTATGCCACCGTTCTTGATTGTGAATTTTGGGCGCTTTGTATGTGTTTTGGGAGGGTATGTCATAAGAGGTGAAAAGAGAATTTAAGTTGCTTGACATTCGATTTTAGATCTATAGTAAGAAACTCAGAAAACCGCAGTTGGAATATACAGTTCAATCGAATCCAATCAATTATATCGACTAATTAATGTAATACACTCATCATTTAATTTGATATTTTTTTTAAAAATTTTCAACAATTATACGGTAACTACAAAATACTCCCCTCTCATTATATCGATTTAGAAGAATTAAATTCGAGTTATAATTACTAAGGCAAACTTAAATACCCATTTTCATTTGATAAGATTTAATTTAAAGCTCCAGCGGAGTTCCATTGAAATTTTGATAGGTGCCCAATCCGTCAAAGATAATTAAATTATGGTTTATGACAAATATCAAATAAAGTGTAAACGGGTAGAACTATAAAGATTGAGTGAAGTGACAACAAGTAGAGAGGGGGGAAGGGGGGCGGTTTGGAGTTTTTGTTAAACTAATTAAAATAAACTAACAAAGCAATTAATTAAAACTATCAACTAAAAAATACGACTAAACACAAGTTGAAAGATAGGAATAAATCAATTGGGAAGTTAGTATCATAACTTCCAGACGGGATCATCGGCTACACCTTATGCTTCATTTTCTGCTACATTCATCGGATGTGTGACATGTGTACAATTATGAGATTTTATTTAAGGACAAAACTAATGCCAGAAAATTGATGGCCAACAAAATTATTCTTGAAAAAAAAAAAAAAAAAAAACAAATCGATCTCTTCAAATGATTTTACTCTTCCAAAAATTGTAAATTCGGTTGTTTGGCCAAAAATTTGGGAGAATTCTCATAACCAACAGATTGATCAATTTCTTCTCTCAAAACCCTTCAAACAACCTCCCAATTCTGAGCGATGTTGTGGTGAATGAATCCAAGCGGGAGCAGTTCGTCATTGCAAATTCGATGTCTTCCCCCAAAATTCCACCAAAATGTCAAATCCAACAAATTGGTTAATTACTTCCCCTCAAAACCCTTCAAATATCCATTCTAAATACGGTGGTGAATGAATTCAAGGCGGTAGCGGTTCATGAGGAAATGTGGTGCAACTCTCGTTCTCTCAAATCTCCAACCTTAAGCGTTCTTCTGTTGGATTCTCAACTTCCCAACTCATAAATTACATTTAAATTAAAATAGTGAAACGCACGATGTAAACCCTAAGCAATTTTTGGGTAATCTTTTTCGGCAAATAGGTAAGTTGCTGGTAACTATTCAACTCTAATTCTTTTGAGTTTTTCTACATTTTTGGAGATGGTTTATTTCATTACGATTAGTAATTATATTGTATGTATTTTGGTTATCCCTTAATTTTCTGAAATCTTTGAGTTAGGCAAAAGAATGAGAAATAACAAAGTTGTTGGTACTATTCATCCCTAATTGTATTGTACTATTGTTTGGAACAGGAGCTTTTGGTTAGAGTGCAGATATTCCCCTTACTGTGTTTTTACTACTTATGTTTGTTGATCCGAAATTAATTTAAAAAATTTTAGTACTATAACTACCAGATGTTAAGAGTTAAGACAATGTGGGATTATTAATTGATGATGCATGAGGTATCTGATAGTGAATGAATTTTGTTCAATACAAGTCGTTTCTGAATACATGCTTTTTTGGATAGATTTTCAACTGGTGGAGTCACTGTCGGAAGTAGGCATGTAAACGAGTCGAGCCGAGCTTTCGTGTTTTTTCATGGTTCGAGCTCGGGCTCGGGCTCTAAAATTGTAGCTTGGGTTCGGCTTGCGAGCTGGCGAGCCTCCAAAGGGATGGTTCGAGTTCGGCTCGCAGTAGGATTCGGGCTCGCCGCGCCGAGCCACGAGCCCTAAATAGAATCCCTCAAAGAAATTTCTTTGCTTTGTTTTTTACACAGATCTGGATCCATGCCTAACCAAAAAAAGAAATTTTGAATCGATATTTATAGGCATATCCAAGGCATCCTTAAGAAACAAAAATCAACTAATTATTGAGAATGAGATTACAACTAAGCCAAAAAACTTGAAAAAGAATTAGTTTAAAATCTAATTTCTTATACATATATACATACAAAATGTGAAATCATCGTATTTGGTTGGTGGTAGTGGCGTTTTTGAAGCTGCAAAAAGTGTTGATTGTCGCAGGCGGTAGTGGCATTCCTGAAGCTGCAGAAGGTGGTGGTTGTGGCCCGCGATAGTGGCGGAGGCGCACGGAAGCTGCTGACAATAATGATGGTATAAACATTAAGATCGGAAGATATTTGTGCGCGAAAACTGCAATTGTGGTAGAGATCTGATGCTGGAGGAAATGGTTGGTGTAGGTCTGGTATGATGTGGTGCGATGGAGGCAGAAATCTGGTGCGGTGTGGGAGTGGGCCGCAGATGGGGAGGGGGAAATCTGGTGTATCTGGACGGCGGCACTTTAGTTTTTAGGGTTTTGTTCTTTTTCATCTTTGTGTACATATATAATATATATATATATATATATAAACTGTATTCATATATATATATATATATATATATATATATATAATAGTGTATATATATTATAAAATATATTTTATATTTATTTTATTCCACAGTTCGCGAGCCGGCTCGCGAGCTTCGAACTAGAAATATATAGGCTAGGTCTTGGCTCGTAAATCACTCGAACTGAGCCATGGCTTGGCTGAGCTCACTGCCTTCGAACCCAAGCCCGAGCTTTGGTCGAGCTGGCTCGCAAAGCTCACGAGCCAGCTCGGTTCAGTTACATCCCTAGCCAGAAGTGCTCTTATCCATGACTTCTACTCTAGAGAAGTTACAAATCCTATGCTTTTGGCTGTTGATATTGACTTCAGAACTGGAGACGCTGCAATAAAGGCCTTTGTCTCCATTAGTATATGGGTTCTTATTAGTTTAGGTTGAACATAGGCCACTGCATGTTTTTGCCATTTGAAATATGCTAATGTATTTCAAGTTATGGGGATGTAGCTCAATTGGTAGAGCCTCTATAACACCCCGACTTTTCGGCCGTACAGGTATGATGTAAGTGTTTACCAAAGTGCGCAATTTAATTATTTATAAGTGCATTTCTTATTTAGTTTCCTTTAATTAATTTCTATAATGTGATCTATTTGTAATTCTTTGAATTATTTGAATCTATATGATTATTTGAACTTTATGTTCTTACGTGAATTAATTGTTCTTCGTGCGTACGTGATTCATTTTCTGTTTTTCGTGAAACTTGAGCATGATTGAGAATTATGTGTTATGGACTTGGGAATGTGCTCGTTTCATGCTTTTGGTTCTGTATGATGTGTTATCGCATTGCATTTCATTAATGTGACCAAAATGGAGGCTAACGAGCAATTAGCACACCTATTGGTCCGACATGCATATCTTGAGCTAGGGAATTTGTATTCGAATTCCGTCACTTCCATTGAGTTCAAATCGGTAATTTGGACTCGATGGGACCATCCCCTTATTTTTATAAAATTTCTAAGACCACCAAACCGCGACCGAAATGACCCCTTATGCATTAAATTACAACAAATGAACCAAGAAAGCCCTACGTACCTATATACACACCTAATACCCCCTAGCCCTAGACCTAACCCCACATGAAACACTCTCTCTCCCCCTCCATCAGCTATCCCCACCGAACCACCCTCTCTTTCCCCACAAAATATTCCTTTTTCATTGTAAGAAAGAGAAGAAGAGAAAAGACTCCTTCATCCCCAAACCTCCATGAATGCAACCTTGAAGCTCAAGACCTTCATCATTCTTGCATAACTCTTGAAGGTGAACACATATTTAAATTCCTTGTACTCTCATGATCATTTCCATGTATATATTACAAGCACTCACCATGAATTAAGCATGATTGAAAATTGGGAGAAATTAGGGATTTTGGGGAATTTTGGGGAATTTGCATTTCTATGACCTTGGATGGCTTTTCCTTGCTTCTTTGATGTTTTTTATGGTATATATGTGGTTATATGAACTTGTATCACTTGGATCTTGAATGTGGAGGAATATACCCTAAGTGCTTAGATGGGTTTGTGTGAATTTGGATGATTCTTGTGTTTATATGCATTTCCATGTACCTATGTGCTTATATGATGATTCTTGAGACATGTCTTGGGTGTTTATGTGAATTCCTTGCATAGGGTTGATCAACGGAGGTCTAGGCTTTAGTGTGCATGTTCGGATTGAAGAGGGAATCCATGATTATGTGACTTGATGCTTGAATTGTACAAGATATGTGCTTACTAGGAGATTCCAAGCATGAGTGGTGGATTTCAAGTGGTTATGTGCATTGAACCCTTAGTCCCCTTCACCCCACCTTTCTTATATGAGTGCTATGTTGGAGTATGAAGTGTATATGTGAGTCTTAAGGTCAAAAATGTGGTTATTTGAATCAATGTGCAACCATGAATGCCTATATGCCCTATTTGTGTCCTTATGATCACTTATGCATGAATTCTTAGTATATGAGCATGATTTTCGTTCCTTGGATGCCCGTGAATGTTATGATATGATAATGCATGATTTTATAGCTTCTTGAATGTGTTTAGGATGAGTTTGAAGTGTCTTGGCATGATTGAAACTTGGTTTTGGCCTTAAGAGTGAAAAAATGGGGTTTTTGGCCGAACAGGGGTTTCCAACAGCCATTGGAATCCAAGCCTTGGAAACAAATGGCCGTTGGTTTGATGCAAAAGCTACTGCATCAAACCAACGGCCGTTGGAATTTGAGGAAGGGAAACCAACGGTAGTTGGTTTGCTCCAGAAGCCACCGACCGCTTTTGTGCGTTGTCTTCGCTTCTCTCTTCACTTGTATGGGTCTTTCCCACCCCTGTCATGATCCTAATGTGCTTTTAGCCTATATATGAGTATGATTTATTGATTATGTGGGATTTATGATTCAATGTGTTGTGATTTAAGCAGTTATATGCTCATACGTGCCCGAACGTGCAATGTGACGAGTGAATGCTTGGCTTGATGATTCGTGAACCCTAATTTCCCAATGTGTTATGTCCTATGACTCTCATGATTTGTGTATTTAATGAATTGTCTATTATGAGCTTTTTTATTGAATTATGCATTGAATTGAATTGAATTATGAAAGTTATGAAACCGAATGAATTGGAACGCATGAATCATGAATGAAACGATTGAATATGAGCCTTGAAGGGCACATGAGTATAATCATGACATGATATTATCTCTTATGCATCTCATGTCATTCACATTGCATTGTCGAGCGTCAATTGTGGTCATTTAGAGTCTACGCACTTTTCTTACACATATTCGGGTCCAGTGGAGACAAGTCTATTTTGGAAGCTTGCTTCTTGTGTTTTAAACTTCAAAAAGGTGGGTTTTTCTTCTACTAGTTATATGACCCGATATATGTATTCCCCAATGTGCAAAGGTTTTAAGCCAAAACTATTATTATAAATATATATCGAGTCTTTTGAATCGAGTAAAAGATTTCTAATGTAAAACCCTTTTATTTATGATTCCTACCCAATGTTTTAGTGTATTTTATGCATTTACACGTATTGATTGGGGCCCAGGGGCTTAGTGTGCTTGGTGATCCGGAGAGGCATCGGGCCGACGGCGACCTTGCACACTAGTCCTACATGTTGCGGTGATACCGGACTCCGCCAGGAGGTTTGGCGGAGAATATGACAATGTTTATGAAATATGAAAATGTTTGGCGGGGAATAATGAAGCATGTTTATGAAATATGACAATGTTAATGATTTATGAATACACGAGGTGGAGGAAGGAGATTGAAGCCTTACGTCGGACTCATGTTAATCTATTGAACACTTGAATTAAAATTGAATTGTTATAATCCCATTAGTTGATTTCTTTATTTTACCCGCTTGGGAAATCTTTTCAAAACCTCTTTTGGGATGTACGTGATTTACATTCTGTCGTATTATGTATTTACGCCCCGTTTTTTATACCTACCAATCTCCTATAGACTGAATCCGGATTTGTTTCAGTTGTGTTGTGCAGGTTTCCTTTCTGGAGTGCTAGGCGGGAGTTCGAGTCATGTCGTGTCTTGTTTTAGGTTTAACACTCGTGTACACACACTCATGTTTTATTAATGTATTTTATTTCTCGGCGCATTTAATTACTATTTTTGAGGCTGTGAAGGCCGTGCTATATGTATTGACTCGTTGTAGAGCCCGTGGCTCAATTTGGTTATGTATTACATGTTTATGCTTCCGCGTGTTTTATATGCTCTGTTGCATGCGAATAATTAGTTTAAGGGTTAGTCTCGCCTAGCCTAGTGAGTGTGTGTTGTGTCCCCGTTCACCTAGACTTTGAATTCGGGCTTGGACTTCCATTTCTCGACCGGGTCCGGTCTTGGTGCGGGGGATGTGACGACACGCCCCAGCGTTACTTACTTGAGTGGTATTAGAGCTTTGGGTTGCAAAACCCGCCTCTAGTATCGTGTTGAGTCGAGTTAGGTCGTTCGGCATAGGAACTAATTGTCAATGTGATTGCATTTTTGCATCTGTTTTGTGCTTATATGCTTTACTTTTCAACTTGACTAAACTAATTGCACACCATACATTGAGCTAAGAAACCATGCATATATCTAGTGTTTTCAATGGATAGGATGCCTCCGAGGAGGAATCGTGAGAGATCATCGGATCGTCGTCGTGATCGTACTTCTACATCGCAAGGTTAACAAGCACAACCATCTTCAACGAATATGGGAAGCTTCATGGATGCTGCCTACAGCTACGTGGAGCAACGAAGGGCTCAAGTTCCACCGCTACCACCACAACAACCGGATGCACCTCCTCAACAAAACCATCAAGATCCACATGGGGTATTCCTTGGTTATAACCCCCTTGGTTTCTAGATCAACGGATGATGCAATTTTGGAGGGATGGATAACAAGAATAGAGAGGATTTACGGTGTTCGACAATTCACCGCACAAGAGAAAGCCAAATTCGCCATTTTTCAATTAGATGGTGACGCATATGATTGGTGGGAGCGAACAAAGGAAATGTTGGAAGTCGATGAAGAGGAAGTCATTTGGGAAGTGTTCAAGAAGGAATTTCGAGAAACTTTTGTGCCCGAGGTCGTGAGAGAACGTAAGAAACAAGAATTCATGGACTTGGAGCAAAAGGGATGGACCGTGGCACAATATCTTGCTATATTCAACCGGCTAGGGAAATATGCCCCTCACATCACCCAGAATGAGAAAATGAAGGCTCGGAGATTCATTGCAGGTTTAAGGCAAGAGCTAAGGCATGGATAAGCCGGGCACAACTACATTTCATTTGCGGACACGGTACAACGAGCTTTGGAGCAAGATGAAGAATTCAAGAAAAAGGATCTGACTCCTAAATCACTTGATGACCAAGATTGAGCTTGAAGAAGAGATCTAGGAAGCAAGCTACTCTACCACCAAAGGGGCCATTCAAGAAGCCTAAAAAGGGAAGATCGACTCCTCAAGCACTACCGGCTCCGAACGGGGATCATCGAGACAAACCTCCCTGTTCATATTGTGGGGGACCGACCACACCTACAATAATTGCTGGAGAAGATTAAGATTGTGTCTAATTTGCTGAAGGAAGGACCACGTAGCGGATGCTTGCCCTCACAAAAGATCGGGAATTCAAGCCACAACTCAAGGATCGAGAGCCTAAGCGCGTACTTACACTCTTGAGAGCGAGGAGCAAGATATTGGAATCAATCTCAACACTACGCTATTCAACATCATGGTGAAAGGTATCAATTGCATGCATATCACGAACATACATGCATTATTTAATTTGATTAGGTTGTGCGCTTTTATCTCTTATATTATATGGAATTATATGCTCCTATATGCTTATGTGTGCTTCTATTTGCTTTCTTTCTCTATTTTGTGATTCTTGTCCTTGGAGAACCCCCCCGGGTGAAGACTTGAGTTTAGATTGGGATCGTCCGGATCGTGTGATAAAGTGGAATAGGAGAGAGTTCTATGGAAGTTTGAGTGGTGGAGAAGAGGGATGGAAAAGATTCTTGAAGGTTATCGGCGTATTGGCTTGAAGAGAATCGTGGGAATGAGTCAGAGTACAAGTGTCGGTTTGTCGTCGATTATTGGGCAAAGGGGAAAAGCTGATGTTGGACCAAAATTCAAAGAGAGAAGAGAGAAGACTCCCAACTTCTGAGAGAAGAAGGTTCAAACTTCAAATACTACAAAATTGCCGAAATGCGGCGGGAAAAGGCCGGGATAGATGAAGACCTCTGATCATTTTTCATTGGAAGGTTGAAATTGAAGAGTATGGTGGGGTTGGATTGGAATATAAGTATCGGACGGTCGCCGATTGTTTGCTAAGGAAGTTGTCTAAGAGAAGAAGGGATTGTAAGTATTGGATCAATTTAGTGCTATTTTGTTTCATCGGAGCCATAAATTGGTAAGGGAAGGAGTTTCAAGAATCTAGCTAAGTTGAGGAAATGACCGTTGTGAAGGGAGTTTGTGTAAGAAAGAAGAGATTTAAAGTGTTGGATTAATTTGGCGTTGTTGTCTAATCTCAAAGTTCACAATTTGGAAAAGGTAGAAGCTACCAGATTATTG
>JBBMKE010000010.1:12878971-12894477 GCA_037834125.1 Lippia alba | reverse complement strand
ACTTCCAAACGTATGAAAATAGAGAATGCTGCTCTGCAGGATGACTGGTCTCTCGGTGCTGTTGTTTTTCCATATTTAAAGCAGAGGGTTGTGGATCAAACGTATGATGAGCAGAAGATGAACAAGGAGCTTTTAAGCTTCAAGGAAGCCCCAATAACAGCTTTAAATAGGACTGTTACTGCAGGTAGTGGTGGACTGGAGAGTAAAAATGTGTTCCTTAGAAACACTGATGGACTCTTAGTCATGAGACAGTCATCTGAAGTTTGTTTAAGCTCAGGAACATTGAGAAAGGAAATTCCTCACCCAATAGGGAAACTGGAGGAAACTCTTCGTACAATTACTGATGCTTTTGATAATAATAATAATATGGAGAGTAGTGATGCCTCCCCTCATTCTGAAGACCTCAAGATGGTTGGCAAAAAGCAGGATATGGAAGTGTCGGGTGTTTCTTTAACAGATTTCTTCTCAGCTGAGCAAATAAAAGAACACTTGCATAGTCTCAATCAAGATATCGACCTGGTATGTTTGAACATTCATTTTTCCATTCATAACTTCTTAGATTTGCTACATCTGTTTGTGTTTGTGTGTTTTCTTTTAAACTTTTCTCTTTTCTAAATAGAGTTTTGGGAAGGAACAAGGTGGAAACACAACTGCACATTCTGTTGGGCCAAATACCTGTCAGTTATGTGCTGTGGATGGGCTCATTTTTACTGCTCCACCGATGTATTGTACAGTTTGCAGTTTCCGAATCAGACACAAGTCGACTTATTACTGTACAATGGATGAGACTGGGCCACAATACTTCTTTTGTACACTGTGTTTCAACAAGGCTCGTGGTGGCAACATCTCATTTGGCGAGCTCTTATTTTCCAAGGAAAAACTTGTGAAGAGCAAAAACACTGCAGAATTTTCTGAACCAGTGAGAATACTCTCCTTGGTGTCTTTTCTGTTAATTCCATTCTCTTGTTTTCATTCTTTCAATTAAATGTTTTCTCCTTGCAGTGGGTGTCATGTGACAAATGTGAATCCTGGCAACATCAGATATGTGCTCTTTATAATTCTAAACGAGATCTGGGAGGGAAAGTGAACTACATTTGCCCATTTTGCCGGTTACCCGATATAGAAGCAAAAGTGAACATTTCAATACCTCCAGCTCTTGGAGCACAAGATCTTCGCAGGACCAAGCTTAGTGACCACATAGAGGGAAGACTTTTCAGGAGCCTCGAGCAAGAGAGAAAACAGAGAGCAGAGTTGTTAGGGAAATCCGCTGAAGAGGTACGCAATAGGTAGATTCTGAAAGTGTCATGTTTTGATTTATCTAATAATATATGTGTTCCAAGTAGTTAACTGTGGCTGAATTATTATACCCAAAAAAAAAAAGAAACAGAAACAGAGAGGTAGTGATAATAACAAAGGTTTGATTAATCAAATTCGGACTGGATTGTGTGTTTCTTCATTAAGTCTTTATTTGCAAGAGAAGGAAAAAAAAAATTGTGTAAGCAAGTATTTGCATGTCTAAGCTTCTCTCTTTCACTGCTTCTTATTTCTGGCATGTTTTTCATTTTTATAGGTACCTGGAGCAGCAGATCTCGTAGTTAGAGTGGTTTTAAATGTCGATAAACAATTAAAAGTAAAGCAGCAGTTCTTGGATATTTTTCATGGTGAAGCTTATCCTACAGAGTTTCTGTATAAATCTAAGGTTCGAGTTAATAATGCTTATGAATATTTTATTTTTTCTATTCCAGCGAATGTGTTTGAATTCCAATAAGATTATTATTTCCTTCAAGTCTTTGCCTATTTGCTTGTATGTTGTTTTGATATTTTAGTATAGTATGTTTGAATTCCAATAAGATTATTATTTCCTCCAAGTCTTTGCCTGTTTGCTTGTATGTTGTTTTGAATATTTTTGAACTCTAGGCTGAGTTGCTTCTTTTCCAAGATCATAGAAGATTATGCAGAATAAGAATATCTAAAACCTGTATAAATTAATGAAACTATTAATGTGACATACATATGAAGTACGTAATATTCCTTACTGTAAACTAAATTCTAGTGAACAGGGGATAATGGTGGCTGACAGTATATTTAGTTGGAAAAGAATGTTAAATCTTTTCACGTTCATCTCTCTTCTCTCTCTCTTTCTTTTTATATATATAGAGAATGAGTATGTGTAGGTAGGGAGATCTATAAATGAAACTTTGTATTGCCTAGTTGTGTACAATAAGACACTCGGGTGTATATAAATTTGAGAAAACTGACATGGTTTTCCAAACAGGTGATCCTGTTGTTTCAAAAAGTTCATGGTGTGGACGTATGCATCTTTGCTATGTATGTCCAGGAGTTTGGGTCAGAATGTGGAGACCCAAATAAGCGATCTGTATACATTTCATATCTCGATTCAGTGAAGTATTTTAGACCTGAAGTAAAAACTGTTGATGGTAATGCTCTGCGAACCTTCGTGTATCATGAAATACTGGTAACCAGCCTTCCTGTTTTACCTTATCTCCTCACTCATTGTTTTTAAATGAAATTTCTGATGAATTATGTAATAATTTCCCTGGTTGACTTTTTTTTAATACTTACTGGCATCATTGCAGATTGGGTATCTTGATTACTGCAAGCAATGTGGTTTTAATACCTGCTACATATGGGCTTGCCCGCCTTTAAAAGGAGAAGATTACATACTGTATTGTCATCCAGAGACACAGAAAAGACCAAATCCAAATAAGCTGCTTCAGTGGTATCTCATTATCTCTCTCTCTCCTGCTCCGTCTTTGTGACAAAATGCATTTCTGATAGTTCGACATGCTTCTCGTAAAATATCTTGGACATATAGTGCTTCGAGAATTGGAAGTTTTGAATTCATATTCTTTTCACAAGTTTGTTAGGTGCCTGTTCAACTATTTTCACACCATCTATATTGTCCTCAACGAGCATAATATTTGTTTCGCACACAATGTTTTCTATTTTGCCCAAGTTTTAGCAAACTTTGTCTTAGCATCGTGTATCCTAAGAATATCTGCACATGCAGGTACAAGAAGATGCTTAGAAAAGCTAAGGATGATAATGTTGTCGTGGAATGTGCCAATTTTTATGATTATTTCTTTGTTCAAAGAGGAGAATGCAACAGCAAGATAACAGCAGCTCGATTACCTTATTTCGATGGGGACTATTGGTCTAGTGCTGTTGAAGATATCATAAGGAACATTGAAAAGGAGAGTGGAGGAGATTATGAGAGCATGGTGAAAAATCAAATGACAAGAAGAACTTTAAAAGCAATGGGACACGATGATTTTTCTGTTGATGCAGCAAAAGATATTCTTGTTATGCAAAAGGTAGGTTTCTTGAAACGTTTTCGTGGATGAACAGATGAATTTTAGTATATCATCTCCCAGTTGTTTTTTAAGTCTATACATTCTTCATGTTAGCTGGGTAACTACATGTGGACAGACCATCTAGTTCAAATCCAATGGCCTTCACAAAATTTCATGTTCACCCAATCTGATATCTAACCATTTTTCCTTCATTTATTATTGTTACACCCGTGATTTTTTAAATCCATATAGATTGGATTTCCAATTAGATTGTCTATCCAGCTAGTATATAAAGATGCATGATTTATTAACCTGACACGCATATCATTCCTGTGGTCGGAGTTGGATTCTGTTACTACCTTATCCTAGCCCTGTTCTTTCTTAAAATCTTTGCATAAAGCACATTCACTACTTTGAGAATCTTTATTTACATTACTGTTATGGTACTTATTTGCCTGTCTCCCACTGATAGCTCGGCCAGAAAATCCAACCTGTAAAAGAAGGCTTCCTCGTTGTCCAGTTGCAGTTCAATTGCACGAACTGCCATGAGTTCATATTGTCCGGAAACCGTTGGTCTTGTAACCACTGCAGCCAATTTCATTTGTGTAGCAGGTGATGATTTCCTTCAACAGTCACTTATTTTCTTCTTTTCTTAATACATGCTCATTATTTAGGCTGCTCTGAGAGATTCTAGTATTATCATTCGCCAGATACACAACCTGTTTTATATTCTGTTCAACTTGCTCAAGTTTACATGAAAAAGGCTATTTTTTCCAAATGGTATTTGGTGATGCTTGTTGAATCTTCTTGAAATTAACTGCTCTTAAATTTACACCCCCAATCACTGCAATTTTTCCCTCTACAATATAAATACTCTTTTTTCAAATTAGGCAATCACTTTGTGGTCTAATCCATCGACCCTGTCTGTAACATTCATCCCTTGGAGATTCCTTGTAACTTATTTTAATTTTTTTTTTATGAGCATGTAATGGTTTTTACTTTCTTTTCTTGATTACAGATGCCTTGAACTCAAGCATTTTCCCAGTGGACTCGAAACACACACCAGTCTCCATGGAGAAAAGCACCAACTATTTCGGATTCCAGTGAATGATGCACCAGCTGATACTGAAGATAAAGATGACCCTTTAGATAATGATTTCCTTGACAACAGACACTCTTTCTTAAACTTTTGTCAGGAAAATCATTATCAATTTGACTCACTCCGCCGTGCTAAGCATTCATCTATGATGATCCTGCATCATCTCCATAAAACAACTGCATCAACTATGCAAACCAAATGCAGCCTTTGTCATCAGGATGTCACTGTTAAATGGCATTGTGAGATCTGTTCTGAATTTCACGTTTGCAATGCTTGCTATCAAAAGACGGGGGACAAGTGTCATGCTCACAAGTTAGTTCAGCACTTAGCAAAATCCAATTGCAGAACAAATAGCGACCAAATGCAGAAGCAGAGAGCAGAGGTATGACTGATATCTTTCATATTCCTTTATACTATTTCAAAACAGAATAACCTAACTAAATCCAAAAAAAATGATAATGGAGCGTATATGCCATATACTATATATTCTGTACCTCTAATTGTATTGTTTATTGTGATCCTTAATTTTAGGTTCTAACAGTTTTAAAAAAAAAAAAACTCGAAGTCTTTTCTATTGTAATATTTTTATGATTGTTACATTCTCATGTTTCACTAAAATCTTGTGCAGTTTAGGTCGGTGACTGATCTTCTACAACATGCTAATCAGTGCCGACCATCCCGAGATCAGCCCTGCCTGTACCCCGAATGCCTCCGTGTTAAAAAGCTTTTTCGCCACGGTCTCAAATGTAAAATCCGTGTGCCTGGTGGCTGCAGCCAGTGTAAGAAGATTTGGTACTTGCTCCATTTACACTCACAAAACTGCGGGGATTCTAATTGCAAGATTCCTCGTTGCATGTAAGTCCATAACTCCCATTTTATCTGTCTTAAACCTTCTCATTATTCAAATTTGACCGATTAGTGACATATGTTTGAACTTTATGCAGGGATCTTAAAAATCATAAAGAACTGATTGCACTCAATATGACAATACCAGAGTAGAGGTGGTGAATGATAATGAACAGAGAAAGTTTTTTGACATTGCTGTGCGACCTTCATGTAAAGCAATCAACTGTAAATATTATGTAGGTGCTGCAATTTTGTGCCAGGAAATCTAATCACACCTTTAGGTAAGCGACTGATCAAATACAATAGATGTTTTTAGCTTGGTCTTTGATGTTGATAATCCAAGTTTTTGTACATAAATATACTCCGAGCAGCCATTGGGGCTTACAGATAAAAATACTAGTTTCGTTTGCCTTTGACCATATGAATTATAAAACTATCTTTACCAGCATCTTATCAGTTGCATGATTTCATTTTTATCCAAATATTTAGAGTCTTACTTCCTTAAAATAAGATAAAAAGAAATTTTAAGTTTGGACATATTTATGAACTTTGGGAGTTCTTATTATTTTTTCCTTTCTGAGACCCCCCTAACTGAAATTTGAACTCGAATCATTACCTTGGAGAACGAACCATTAACAACTTGGATCAACCTGAGTTCTTGTAACGTCTTTAAAGTGAAGTTGCCAAATAACTTCTAGTTTAAATAGTCCAACAGTAATTGAAGGAAGACCAACAAATTCACGTTTGACCTTTTCAAACATTAAAATCCAAAGATGCTTCCATTTTTATATTTATTAGAGTTAGGGGCAATGTGATACGTTATAGCTCAAGTATACCATGAAGATGGAAGACCACAGTTCTGATATATCTATACTATTAAATCGCCAACAGGGTTAGTCCAAGCAGTAAATAAATTCATTCCTAAGGACGAGATCCGAAGTTGAATCCCCGCTTAAATGTGCGTGTATGGAAAAAAAAAATATATATATATAGTATTAAATCGATTTTTGGCCTCTCTAATTGATGCATTCTTTATTGAATGCTCACGAAAATCAAGAAATATATTATAAATTAGATTACAGAGTACACATTACTCGTGTAAATGTACATAATACAATCACAGAAACTACACATCAAATTAGTGATAAGCACATTACAAGGGAAGGTGAGAAAACAGAGCCTCTACTGCAGAGTCTAAACACATTATTAAGAAAGACAGCAACCCAATTACAAACAAACTCAAGCAACATCAGAAAACAGGGTAGAAGGGTAAGGAACCGGGTCCAGTGTCGATATGTGCACCGGTCCAAGAATACTACATTACTTATCTACTTAAAAACTGGCAGACACTAACAAACCCCAAATTCCAATTTGGGCAAGGCAGAGCGCACTACTTAATGACTCCTGCAGCCTGAACAGATTTCTGTGTTCCAACAATATTTGTAAAACTAATACACACATCTAACAAGACATTTCTCCAACTGCCAAAAAAAAAAAAGAAGAAATCTGCTAATGTTGATACAAATAGACCACAAACAAAAGATTTTATGTGGTAAGGAAAGTCCATAGCTTCTTCCCGATAGAAGCTTCGCCAGGTCGGACCTCATCATCGTCCCCATCATTATTGTCATCATCGTCTTCCTCTTCTTCACTTTTGAACTCTTCCCCATAGTCACCGGCTTCTTCTGCTGTTCCATTCACCTCTTCACTAAGAACTATGTAATCCACAGAAGTATTTGCTGTCTCAGCATGGTTGCCGCCTCCATTTTTCAACTGCACGTACAATTAAAGAGGTTCAGTTGTCAAAATATTAGGAGCGAAAAATACACTGTAACAGAAAAGAAACCCATTGGATTTTACTATACAATAGTGGAGTTCTCACTTGTGGACTATCTGCAGAAAACTCGCAGGCAGCCCCAGTGCTTCTTACGGCTTCATCACCGTCTCCACCTCCAGATCTTCTCGAACTCGTCCCTGCTGCTCGAGGTTCATCGATTTCTTCCCTTGAAGCTCTACCAATTTCAGCATTTTCAGATTGGTTAGTTCCCTTTTCCTTGGCCTTCCTTACTTGAGGCAAGGATCCATTAACCACTGTTCCCACTGATCTGAGATGAAAATGTACAGAACTCCATAAGCATCTTATGAGAGTGGACGTTTAGCAAGATAGAAAATTTGACCTTAAGATATTAGCTATAAACAAGCCCACATCACTCAACTAAAATATACCACTCCGGCAAGCAAAACAGGAATAATAAAATTAGAAATAGAACTATTACAGGAAAAATGAATCCACGATAGGCATATCACGAAGCCCCATCATACATCACTCAACTAAAATATACCACTCCGGCAAGCAAAACAGGAATAATAATAAAATTAGAAATAGAACTATTACAGAAAAGATGAATCCAAAATACGCATATCACGAAGCCCCATCATATGTGAACAAATCTAAGTATTGCAGCTAGTTGTCACTTAGTTTTATGGGGAAGGAAAAAAAACTCAGAAACCCTACGATTAGTCTTTCCTTCCTCACAAACCCAAAACCAAAACTCACATTACAGAGCCAAAAGTAGGACTTACTTTTTCGAGTGCCGGAGATTGTATCGTTTCTGGCCAAAGTTCTGGTCAGCTGCAACAACTCTCTGTCGCCTCTTTGGCCGATCACCATCCTTAGTGCTATCTGAATGACCTTCTGTTTGATTGTTACTTACTGTTGCTTGTGCTCCAAGAACACGATTTCTCTTTCTTCCTCTTGTTGGGTTTCCAACTTGTTCAGATTTTGCTAGATTCCCATCATTTGTGTAGACAGAATTCTCCGCCTCACCATTGGTCTTCAAACCAGTAACATCAGCCTTCGCAGATCGTGTTCTACTTGCCCAAGTCTTACCACGACGGCGTGCATTCAGATCAGAATTCTGAGAATTTTCTGGAATATTAAGCGGATCTTGATCAATTGACAGAGCTTGGACAGCTTCAACCTCCCTAATGGCACTATCTGATTCAACTATTTGGACATCAAATGAATCATTTGCAACTTGTAAAGATGACTCTGGCTCCTTTTCACCACTTGGTAATGTTTTTGGTGGATCCACGAGAACCTTCTCGGCTGAGGGGGCTGATGCCCCGGTAGGTTCCTGCGCTTCAAGTTCAAGCTTCTTTCCTGGGGAAAATTTAAATATCTTTGAGGTACATTTTCGAAGCCAAGAAATTGTTCCCCCAGGGGATGTTTCAGCATCAAACCTTCCAGTAGTGTCTACAACTGCCTCTTTCAGATAGTTCTCTGCTACCCTAGGCAGTGGAGTGGTCTCAAGGTTTTTCAGTTCAGTTAAAGGATGAAGATCAGACAATATAAACTCGCGAATACTATCTCCACAGATGTTGCAGTTCCTCTGTTTCTCGACAAATGCAAGGAACCGTTCCCTTTCCTTGATGAATTCTTCCCTTTGATCCTTCAACTTCTGACTCAACCCAACTAGCTCTTCAATATCTTTTTTCATTTCATGTTGTTGGGACTCTGAATGCTTCTTATTCTCTGAAATTTCCAGTTTTTCTTTCTCTATCCGTGCTCTTTCCAACTTCATGTCTTCCATTTCCCTTCCCGCCACTTCTCTCAAGTAGTTAATATTGCTAAGTTCAGCTTCCCTCTCTTGTTCAAAAGATTTTTCCCTCTCCTGCAAACGAAACTCTCTTCCTTCCTGCTCTTTAAGCATGACATTCTCAAGTTCTTGTCTCTGCATTTCAAGATCACGAGTCAGTTGACTTTTTTCACTTTGGAATTTTTCAGCCAATAGTGACCTTTCATGCTCCATGGTAGCAGCAAAAGAATCCTTCTCCAATTTAAGAGCTTCCAATTCCCTGTGCACATATTGCTGAGTCTCCAACTTATCATTCTGTAGCTTTTCCTCTTCACCCTGTCTATATTTTTCGAAAAGTTTTTTCTGTTGAAGAACATCCTCTTGTTCTTTCTCTATCTTTGTTCTTTTATCATCCAGCTCTTCCCATTCTTTCTCAAATTTCTCCTTTTCCAGCTTTAGACCATCTGCATCCTTCATAAGTTGCTTGCTTTGGAGTCTGTATTTTTCTATCTCCTGTTTCAGTTCTGACTGCAAGCGTGCATGTTCATTTCTTTCATCTTCAGTTATCTTCAGCTGTTCTCTCTCCTTTTGTAAGCTCAGCTGCAATTTCTCCGTCTCAGACTTCAGATTCTCCAGCTCAGCCTTGACACTGAGTAAATCTTCCTTTTCATCCAGCATTTGTTTTCGATCTTTCTCCAAATTTTTCTCCTCAACTTTAACTAACTTCTCTCTTTCCTTCAAAGCTTTTGATTTGGAATCAAGATCCATTTCCTTCTGCCTCACTTTCTCCATTTTCTTTTCAATTGCCTGTTCACGTTTATTGACTTTCTCCTCCATATGTATAATTTCAGTTTCTTTCTTCTCCATTTCAACCACTTTGTTTGCCAACAGCTCATCGTGTGACTTTCTCTTCTGCTCCATCTCCAACTCAAACTCCTGTTTCTTTTTGGCCAGCATGCTCTCATGTTCATCCAACAGTTTCTGAATCTTCAACTGAATATATGACAACAAAAGAAAGTGGTTAAAACGTAATGCTAGCAAGCAATAGGAGGAGGAAATAGTAGTAGTAACTGGGAACAATTTTACATAGCACGTAAATGGTGCAGTTAGTACTCGTGAAATAAAGACAGACCCAGAAAATGACAAAATGGATCTTAAAGGAAAGAAAAAAATAATCTAACATGTCCTGCAACCCATCAACCAAATGAAAGCAAGTACTCACTTTTTCTCTAATCGTTAACTTCTCTTCCAATTCCAGCAATTGTTTCTCTTTCTCCTCTAAATTCTTCCTAACACCCTCAGCTTCCTGCATCAAATACACACTGCTAGTTAAAGAAAGAAAAAAGATAACTAACTCAAGTGTGAATCCAAGTTAACCCAGAAACTTGCCTTTTCCTTAAGAACTACGCTTGCTAATCTGCTACTTATATCATCTTCTTTGTTCTTCAAAGTTGAATTAGTAATCTCAATTTTCTTTCTTACTTCGTCAAGGTCATGTTGTTTTTCCTTTAAAAGCTTATCATTCTCATTTGCCCTCTCCTCCCTTTGGTTCAGCAATTTTCGACCATCAGCTAGCCTCTCCTCTGCTTCCCGCATTTTCCTTTCCCGCTCTCTCAAGTCATCCTTCTGGTTGGATATAGCAGTATCATGTGCTTCACGCCTGAGAAAATAAGACTTTCACGTCAGATTACACATAAAAATATTGGTGGAGCAGAACCAGAGAGGAATTAACTGTGCAAGAAATAATCAATCTTACTCTGCGGTGAATAACGATCGTTCTCTTCGAAGTGCATTTTCTTGAGCATCCAAGTCATGCAATTTCCTCTCGATTTCTGAGCTCTTCCTGCTCACTTCAGCAAGTTTGGCATCAGCAGCATGAAGTTTTGCTTCAACCTCCAAAGATTTCTCTTCAATACTCGTGACCAATGCATTAGCCTCAGCCAGCTTTGAATCCGCATTGAACTTAATTTCAGCATATTCTGCACGCATCTCACGCAAAGCCTTCTCGAGCTGTGGCAATCAAAAAGTTACTCAGAAACTAACAGTTGGATCACAATGGAAATTGTTCCACTTAATTAAATTAACTAGGGAATTTGAAAAGAACAAGATAACTTATGGTGCATTTCACATATATTCACCTTTTAGCATGCTAACCTATGTTGAAACTTGAAATAGGATATTATAGTACAGTTAATACGTAAACAACAAATATAAATGCAATTTACATTAAAATATTTATTGATAAGTTGTAAATATGCAATTCAAGTAGCAAAATTATTGTAATAACAGTCTTCTCGACATGAGTCAATCAACAATCTATAAAAATTAACGATGTATTTGCTATGAGAAATATGGAAAGTGCAAACTTACATCAAGCACGCACTGCCTTTCAACACCCAATGCTTTCTTTAAATTCTCTTCCCGCTTTTCCACTTCAGACATGGCACTTGTATGAGCTACTTGCTCTCTTTTAAGTGTTTCAGATGCATCTGCTAATTCTTGCCTTAGTTCTTCATACTTCAAAGTCCATTCCTTTTTCTCAATCAACAGGAGACCCATATTATATTGATACTCGAACAGCTGCAAGACATCGAACAGTGAAAAGTCTTGCAATGCAAACTGTTTACACCCAGAACAAATTTTAGAGACCTAGTTTTGAACTAAGACAAAGCTAATAGAGAAGCATCTATTAGCCGTCCGATGTATATAAATATATCAATAATTACTTCAAGCCAAAAAAGTACACTTTCCAAAAAGTAGAGTATCGGTTATATGCTAATCGCAGTTTTGGGGAATTACATTTTGAATGATTTATACAAACTCTCCAGCCCAGTATTTGTACTTACAGAACGCTCGCCCATCACCAATTTTGCTAATTCATAAGGACACTCAAGAATATGAGAGTTGCCAATATATGTACTTCAACAACGTTTTATAGTATTTATTACAGGATTCTCGACCTAATTATACGACCCCATGGAGAACACATCCAAATTTCCCCAAATCTATCAGTGATCTAATACTAACGTTACCGCCAAGTTTAGAAAACCAATTACTATCGTAAAACGGAAAAAAAAAAAACAACAAAACCCCAGTTAAAACTACCAAAAAAGGAAACGCACGAGAAGAAACACAAGAAAACCCCGAAATTAAACACTTGCATACCTCATTCTCCAGCTTCGAAAGCCTCCCCGTCAACGCCTCCCCGTCTCCACCCTGTAAGGCCAAAGACTTGCCCTTCGCCGATGCCTCCCCGTTCCCCGGGCTAAGCGAGCTCCCGTTCAGGCCCGAACCCGGCCCGGAAACAGACCCATTCTTCTGGCCCGACTCCCTCCAAGGAGTCAGTGACCACGGCTTCTTCTGCGGCGTAAACATACTACAGTACAGCGTTCTCCTAGATCGCCAAACCCCCCAAATCAAAAGATTTCAGTGAATTTCAGTAGAGAAGACGCGAATTGAAACCCTAAATTGGACGGGAACCCTGAGGGCGGACGCGAACAGAGTTCCCAAATTCCGGCGAATAGGAAGTGGTTAAATCCGGTAACGTCTCGAAACCTTTATTTCTCTCTCCTCCTTTATTTCTCTCTCTAAAGCTTTTTTGGCAGAAGTCACCTTTCGTGGTGTGCACGGATCGGATCACTCACGTTCTTCTTCCCTTTATTTTTATTTACAGGATATGTGAAATTACTATTTTGCCCATGGGTAAGATTTGTTTATAGCCGTTGAGTCGGGGTACTTCGGGTATTTCATAGGGCCGCCAACGTGGGTTACCCATTTCTGTGACGAAACTGCCCCTCAGCCGCGGGGGAAATGTGTAATAAAGCGTAAGATTTGGGGCTTTAGTGTAATAAAAAGGGAATATATTGTACTGTACTGTAATGCCACGGTGTTTGTGGGCTGTGTTTGAAGGTATTGGAAATGAGGAGGCGACTGACTTGGACTTGAAGATAAGGCATTTATTTTAGGATAAATTGAAATAAATAAATGTTCCAGTATTTATTTATTAATTTCTGTTATTTAGCTATTCTCACCCACCCGGGCCCACATTATTCCCTTCGTGGTGGCTTTATATAAACGACTATTTTATTTTTTTTTTTGAAAGATTATATAAACGACTAGTTGTTTCCTCCTTTTATAGGCATTCTAATTCCAAATTTCCAAGTTTACGATATAAAAAAATACAAAAATTGTTCTGCACTAAGGGAGGAAATGATTGGTACAATTTTGGTTCTATAACTCATTTTTATGGGTTGAGTCGGGACGGACCATTTAAGGTGTAAAGCTCTCTCTATCAATGATAGTTGTGTTAACAGGAACTCGAACAGCTCTCCCTATCAATGATAGTTGTGTTCCCAGGAACTCGAACTCGAGACTTCTGATTAAGCTAGCATAGCACCGGATCTCTAAGCTACACCACTTGATGGTGGAAATGATTGGTACAATGGTAATACTAATTACTAACTAGTAATTACCAACTTGAGGCAGAAATAAATTTTATTGCAGTATCTTAATGATAAGTATAGCATTTTTTTTCCCTTAGACCCTTATTATATAAATTCAAAGTTCTCTTATAACTGTTTTTTTTATATTGTCATGTAATTACAGTTTTTATCCGCAATTCTCCTCGTTCGACTTTATGTACAAGTTTTTAAGTAATCGAAGTCTTTATCTCCAAACATCTCTTGCTTTTGTATCACCTTATCATGAATGTTCTTAATTAAATAGATTTTTCCGGACTTCAAATTTTAGGAAGCTCGCCTGCTACGAGCTCTCGAATTATGTTTTATTCTACCAACTATCATCTTATCTTTTCTTATTTCTTGCGGAGCTAACTATCATTGGGCAGGACCCCATCATTTATTTTGTTATGACATTTTATTTAAATTTCAAATTTTAGAATAAAAAAGGCATCACAAGTTTGGGTTAGAAAAAGGAAAAATAAGCACCTTAAAGTTACTTTTCGGTTCTAAAATTTATAGTTTTATTTTGTTTGAAATGATGATGAGAACAATAACAAGCTACTTATTTTGGAGATCTCAATAAGTAACTATATCCGGAAGTCATCATCCCAAACTAGGTTATCTGAGAAAATATATGATATATGGAAATCCTAAAATTATTATTTTTTTTATATCATAACACATTAAACATTTATATTAGATATTTGTGTTATGTTATAAATTTAGAAAATATTTATTACAGGGTTTTGTTCGTATATATGAGGGTACGTATAGGGCTGTAAATGGATATTCGAAAATTCGATATCCGTCCGCATTCGAATTCGTTTAAAGAGGATATTATTCGAATTCGCTTAAAGAGGATATTATTCGTTTCCGATTATGGACATCCGAATAATAAATGGATAAGGATATGGTAATCACACATCCGCTCTGTTTAACATTCGATCCGTGTCAATATCCGTTAATAAATCCGTTATTCGATTTATCCGTGATCCGTATTCGACAAAAAATATATTATATTAAAAATATATATAACTATACATGTTTTTTTCTTAATATACACACATATGTGTGTATACATGTATATTATATTATTATTTTTCTCTGTTTGATAAAATAATATAAATTATATATAATACATTTTGATTAAATTATTATATTTCAAATTAACTATATAAAAAGATTTATAATCCATCACGCTACATATTTATATTCATCAAGGAAAAATTAAAATGATATATATAGTGAGGTACATAGTTATTATTTTCCCTCCATCTAAAATATATACATTTGACGTTTTATAATTACTAAATAATTTATGTTATAAATTAATAATTAAAAATCCGATCAAAATCCGATATCCGTCCGAATCCGTCTTATATCCGTGTAAAGAGGATATTATTCAAATCCTCTCAAAAAGGATATTATCCGAATCCATCCGACTCATAAACGAGGATATGGTAATCATACATCCGATCCGTTTAGTATCCGTTTACACCCCCTAATTAGCCGTATGATACACATACACAAACACTGCATGCGCTTCACAAACTATACCATAAAATATAAAAACATAATTTTTCTAAAATTTTGTTGTGCGACAAATATCAAATTAAAATGCTCAAGGACACCACAAAATTGTATTTTTAGAAATATTCGAATAAATTAAATTCCAGCAGCCAAGAGTCACACAGCTTATCACTGTTAAGTACACACATATTTCCAGTCTCCAGATATAACCCATAGTTCTTTTTGCAGCCGGCCGAGTTAAATCATGAACAATAGTCAAATCATGTTACTTATAATATGATCATCAACGTATTAAGCCTGAGACAACAGAATGCTGCATAGATCAACATCATCATCATCTCTAGAAAAAACTTAATTACTGGCCATTGTTTCTACAATGCGTCGAAGACAGCAATAGCATGAGAGGATAATCCTTTTATTGTACATTACATAGAACAAGTCATGTCAGGCTCTAAGTGATCTTGAGCTGCTGACTAACGGAATTTCTCGGAGCAGGTTATGTCGCTAAAAAAGAACTAGCTTCCAAGTGATTCTTAGGGACTTGAATCCTGGTTGATGAAGAGGATTCTAAATAAAGGGTTAACATATATTACAGCTGAACTGAAGAAATGAAAGGATGGGGGGAAGCCCTCATCTCATTAGAAGCTGGAAAGCTTCATTTGTGCTTTCAACTTCATAC
>JBBMKE010000010.1:12837177-12849775 GCA_037834125.1 Lippia alba | reverse complement strand
ATTATTATTATTATTATTATTATTATTATTATTATTATTATTATTATTATTATTATTATTATTATTATCATCATCATCATGGATAGTATAATATATATTTATTGTTATTATTATTTTTTATTTTTCAATATTTCATAAATGATTATATAATACATAATTAATATTTGTAATTTTCAACGTATATCATAATATGTTCTTGAATTGATCAAAATGTCTACTTATTTTCAAGACACTACTCATGTCAATTTAGTTGAAATATAAACCACGTAAGTACCATCATGATTACCATTCACATAACATGTAGTTATTACGTATATCTTTTTAAGACTCTATTTATATCTATAATACATTAGTGCGTACATCATTTGGAAAGCTACTTTACACATCAATAATTTAATGTTATACTAATCAATTACTATTCATATAATAAGTATTTTTCTTGACCCAAAAGAATAATAAATATATAGTTTTAAAAACTAACATTTTTATATGAAAAACACATAAAGGTTATAACATAGAGATAAATATTTTTTGACATAGAATTATAGTGTTTCAACTCATAGAGTAAATTATTTCCACTAATAAATTATCATCTAATATTTATATTTGTGACATACCGCTATTTAAATTTAATTTTTAATGATTTTGGCTAAAAAATAACACGTGTGCATTTTACTATAAATGTGCCATGTATCTTGTCTTTTAGCCAAAACTATTACAAAATAATTTAAATGGTAATATATCACAAATACAAATATTAAATAACGATTTACAAATCGAAATAATTTATTTTGCAAATTGTAAGCAAATGTCAGATGTCAAGAAATATTTACCCCTATAATATTATTAATTTTTTCAACTAACTAATAACGAATTTGAATTATAAGGGAACTTCAACCTTTAAGTATCCATTAACAAATGTTAAATAAGACAATATTTCATTATCCAATTTTATTACAAAACATGTGTTAAAGATAATTGGAAATGAAATAACCAGAAAACGCAAATTTTCGTTGAAGGATTATGTTATGAAAATAGAATAATTGATCTCAAATTCATGGTTTTGAAATATCACTGTATACAGATCATGACATATTCAAATTTTTTTTCAAGTTGGTTCAAATCCTTTACATGTATATACTAATGTCTACGTATATAATCCTCATGAAAACAAAATTCCTAGTTTCTTAGATTAAGAGTAACATTTATCCCACCCGTTTGGGTGATCAAGAGCCGATTGTTACTCATCTGCACACAATACACGTATATACATAGTAGACGGTTAAAATTAATTAAATTTGTTCTATATATGATGTCGGTTTTTTCTAAACGGTTTACCAATTCATTTAACGTGCATGTATGATAAAAATGCCTTTTCTCCGCTAAAATAAATATCTCTAACCAAAGTGTTCTCTCAAACCTCATGCACCACAAAATTGTAGGGAATTCCATAGTGGAACAAGTGAAACCTTATCCTCCAAAATTTCCACAAAAGTATAAACCAAACTAATCAAATCAAAGGAAAAATTATATTTTTTAATAACAATTCAATTCTTTAATATTTTTGATATTTTTTATTTTTTGATTGCAAAATAAGCTTGTATGCTAAAGAATAAATAATTGCATGCACATTTTGATTGGAATCGCTTTTTCTTTTTGGAAAACTGACCTAATTTTACACGTGTCAACCAAAAATCGCTCGGTTTTTTGGAAGGCAAAAGCGGTTTAGATCAAAATGTACATGAAATTGCTTGATTTATAAACATACAAGCCTATTTACAATGGAAAAAAAAATGAAAAGTACCAAAAATACTTAAAGGGTTGAGTTAGTATATAAAAAATGTAATTTTCCTTAATTCAAAACTAGTAACAAGTAACAACACCTCCCCCCGCCCCCCTTTTTCTTTTCTGTTATTAAAATCAAAATGATATCTCCATATAATCTACGTCGTCATTATGCAACATCTCTCCATAAGTGAAAGCAAATAAAAAGACCATCACGTTTAACTTGTCCCATTACCTTGAATCTATCAGCCTAAAAAACAAACGTTGTTAATTTCACAACTATCCCTCTATCAGCATGCACTTAAATTCGAAAAACGTAGACAAAATCAACAAAATGCCATTGATCATAATTCCAAAAAATAAAAGAAACAAAGTCATTTCTCGTTAATTAAGTAATCCAAGGCCTGAAAACAAAGAAGTTTTTGAAGGACCAGATAAAAAAAACTGGAAATTCTACACCTTCACATTCTTGTACTTAAAATGAATTGACATGACTTTTTATATATACATCCAGCTCTGGTGTTCTTACATATATATATATATATATATATATATATATATATTTGTGGTGGATTTGAAGTCTGATTTATTGTATAATTAACTTTTTAAGTACTGAAGCATGCATATCTGATGTTACATTCCTGATCATATTCTGCATTCAACTCTTGATATAACAGCATATATACTTTGCAATATATTACACAAAACCCCCAAAAGCCTGCATCAATTTCAGAATTATTTTTTGAAAAATTAGATTGACAGGGACAACTTGAAATCACCATCAAGATCTTTAACTGCAGTGTTTAAGCTGTATCCAAGAGATCGATGCAATGTAATTGACACATACATACAACATTCATGAAACATTGTTTCAAACATTTGGACAGCATTAATTAGTTGATATGAATCCCAGACAAGCTAACATATTACACATACATCCCTTGTGCAGTTTGGAGAGTAGCAGAACTTACATTTCATCAAATATCTTCCGAGCAAAATAGACACTAATTAACCCAGCTAATCACTTCGTCATCGATCAGGATCACTTCATCAAAAACCAGCTTTTAATTTCCTACATGCTTGAAGTTCTGCAAACAAATCAAGAAACTATTGATCTGATATATGTTCATGTACTATAGAAGTGTATGTATGTATATATGCAGCATATACATGTTTTACCTACTAATTAAACTTGTGGTGATCGAAAATAGCGGAGAGGTTGGATTGTGAAGTAAAGCTAGAGAGATCCCAGTTTTCAGAAGTGGGATTATGAGCAGATGGAATGGTGTAGTTCGAGCTCAAATCCCTGGAAACCATAACATTTGGTTGATGAAACCCGAGAAATTGGAGACCTTGATCAGTTTGATTGTTGTTATACGGGTTCAAATCAGAACCCGAGCTGTTAACATTGCAGTCTTCATTCATCTGCTTGATGCACATTTTCTCCCTTGTTCTTTCTCTTGCCCTAGCTCGCGCCTTTGCCCTGGATTCTTTTGCAAGATTTGATGCAGCAGCCTGTTGTGGATCTTTTGCTGCTCCTTTGAACTTGTTGTTGGGAAATTTCTTCTTTGAATAATCTCCTCCGGCTGCATAGTTGCCATTGTCTGCTGAAGAAAGGACCTCGCATTCGGAGGCAGGTGACGAGGTGCTCTTGCCGCTGTTTTGCTTGGTCTGCACCAGGTCTTTAATGGCTGCTTTTGATTTCGTCAGCAGCCAATCGAGGGTTTTGCTGGGTTTGTCGAAACCCAGTATTTCCTGGAGATCAAAGAACTTCCTAGCAATGCCGATGGAAAGCCTCACCCTTCTGTCCCTCGGGCCTTGGGATGTGAATATCTTGCTGTGACGGTCCTTTTTCCCGGTTTGTTTCCTCTGGAAAGTGTTTGATGAAATGCCGCAGTTAGGATCTCCACTGTTGTTCATGCCGTGGCTGTCGTCTTGGTTGAGCAAGGTGGAACCGAGAAGTGGAGGAGCATTAATGCTGGAGGCCAAGAAATGACCTGAAAACATCTCCGGGTGGCCGTGATGAAGCAGGATTTCAACTCCATTGAGGTCAACAGCGGAACGGGGAGGCGAAAGCTGCGGATTGAACTGCAGATATGCGTTCTTGCTGAACATTTTCTTGAAATGTGAAAAGATTGAAAGGAAAAGGTAAACGCTAGCTATGGTTCTTCTACATAAAGCTGGTATTTATAAAGGTAAATGGAACTGATGGAAAACCCTTATGCTTGTTGGAATCAAGCATTTAGTTCAGCAAAATAGACCTGGAAGAACTCCAGATTTATGATCCATGGAGCAAAAGCACTTTCCAAGTGGATAATAGCTCAATCAAGCCGGTTAATTTGTTGAAGCTAGCTTTCTTTTTGTTTTGTGTACATGGAAAATGACTTTGCCTGAGAAAGTGTGAGAGCTATGGCGTAGTAGGAGAAGATAATGATGATATTGAATAAGGGAAGCTTGGATTTCAGGAGAAAAGTTCTGTACCCTTTTTCTTTCATCAACTATAAATATAGCTCATATATATGATTATGATTAATCACTCAAGAAATTGGTTAAGTTAAACCACCTTCATTATCTAAAACACTACCACATAATTACCAGAAATTCAAATGGAGGATGTGCTACAGTTCACTACAGTACTTCCTCCACTTGAACAAGAGATAAACCAGACACAAAATGTTGTATATATGTGGGTGCAAAGAAATGTCAAAGTTGAGAGAGAGAGAGAGAGAGAGAGAGAGAGTAATAATTCATGATATGTAGGTCAAGAATGACCATGACCAATATGAGGAGTACCAATGAGAGTTGATGATTTCTACTATGAGAAAACCTAAGATTTAGGCGTACAAAGTAGACCTGTTGATGAGTATACATTAGACATGCACTATTTGCAATTAGGGTTGATGTATTAGAAAAAACAGGTTTTCTAATTACGACCTTAAAAAAATTAGGTTTTTGATTTTCAAGAAATTGGAGGGCCGTGAGGTTATTATAGGGTGTGTAGGCGACCCTTGCATGTTTGGGGAAAAAGCTGTGTGTTTAAATAAGAATTTTAATCTATAGCCTAAAAAGACCGTACCTTTTTGTCTATGAAGCTACGCAATGGACAAAACTCACTTGAATACACGAAGGGCCCCATTTGCTCCGTGTCCCTGCACCTCACATCACTGATAATCTAAAGAGAGAATTTGAAGTTTGAACCCCTCTTTCTCCATTTCGGTATGTCACCGTTTCTCTTCTTTCTTCTCTTTCCTTCTTTACTTGGGGTTTTGGATTTTGTGGGAATTGAATAACTTGAGTCTTTTTTAGATTTGCAAGGCGATTAAAAACCCTAGTTCTTGAAAGGGAAAGTTTTGTGCCCTAATGGTTCAGCCAGGATGGTCTTGTTTTGTTTTTATTTCTGATTCTGGGAGGGTTTAGGACTGGTTCTTGGTTCTTGAACTGTTTGTGGAAGCTCGATCATTGTTTTTGTACTGAACTAGCATTTAGAGAAGAGCATTTTTCTGTGTTCCGTTTAGTTAAGTAAGCCCGGAAAAGAAGCTTAAAGTAGTACTGTACTTGGAGATAATACCACGGTAATTAATGGTATAAGTGCTGAAAACACACACTTAGGTACACTACACAGAGAGAGAGAGAGAGAGAAACCCTAATTCACACACAAACATGCATTATTTCCAGTTAATTGTTTAGGAAGTTAAACAGAGAGGAAAAAATGGTTATCTGTGAAGTGAATTTACTGAGCTGGTTCAGACATTCCAAACAGTATGGAGTCTTTGTTTATAAGCACTGTTGCAATTAAGGACTTGATATTTCTTTTCTTCTTTTTTGTTGTATATATATTTTTCTTTTGGTTCGATCCCCTACGTCTTCTGTGGTTAGTCGGTCGGAATGGCCGATGCCTTCCCGTCAGAATTTTCGTCGGGGTTTGACGGTTTACTTGTAGTGTCTTTTAAATTATAATCTTTGGTATTGTGTTATTCTGCCGTATAAATTCCCTTTCTGCAAGGGTAGGTCTTTTTGTACTAAAATTGTTCAAATTAAATAATACTTCAGCACAAGATCTTGTCTAAAGCCACATATTTATTAGTTGCAGCGATAATATATATAAGTCCTTTGACAGAGTTAATTATTTGTGGTATACCTTCCCCTAGGTGCACAATCTGCAGTTCCTTTGAAAAATATTTATTTGATAAATTAATTAATAATTAGAATAAGTAAATATAATTAATTATATCAGTATTCTTTTTTTTTTTTTTGGTGGGAAATTATATCAGTATTCTAAGTATAAATACTTTTCATTAAAAAAGAAAAAAAGAGATTAAAAAAACGAACTCAGAAATTAGTTTTAGGTTTTGGTCTCAGTAGCTGTTTAAGTCTTTGGTAGGTATATGCCCTGTTCTGCAATTTGTCTGGCTCGTTTTTGCGACTACAAAAAGATAAATATTAAAGTATATGTATCAGGTAAAATATATTTTTTTATCTGAATTATGATTTAAACAATAATATTTCGAACAGCATTTACCGTATTACTAATTGATTGTTGATGCCAAAAATTTTCTAACCAAATGTTTTTCTTTTAATTGAAAATCTCATATACAGTTAACAAAAAAAATTGTAGAAGTTGTACCGGAAAAATGCAATAGTAAAAAAATTATTTTTTGATAAAATATGGAGCCAAAAGGTTAATTCTAATTTTCTATAAACAATAGTAAACAAGATTTTTCCGTGTAAGTCATTAACAAAAGAAGTATATATATGTGTGCGTACATGAAACAGTATTTCAAGATTTTTAAATATTTGATTAGGGAAATTATGGAATCAGAAGAAATCTATCTTTACTAAAGGCGCGTTTTGACATATTTAAATATTTGATGATAAACGCTATTTATTTACTTGAGCTTTTAAATGAGGGAATCGTTCAATACAAACAAACATTATTGTCACCACCCCACACACATATGCATATATATTGTTAATGACGATTTTAAACTCCAGGGACTGTCGCATTTGATTATTAATAAGGGCGAATTATATTTAGGGCCCATGAGGTTTGCCCTAATTACAAATTAATCTCTCTTGTTTCGGAAATTACATATTAACCTCTAAAAAATTATTTCAATTGAGGTCCCTGGACGCCGTTAGGGTACCGTTAATTTTGACAGGACTACATTGTTGATGTGATTTAGTTAATGAGTCATTTTATAAAAAATTCATAGTTCAGGGATCTTTTTAGTAATATTTGTCGGAAATTCAAATGTCAAAATTAACGGAACCCTAACGGCGTTCAGGGACCTCAATTGAAACAGTGTTTTTAGGGGTTAATATGTAATTTTGAAAATAAGAGGGACTGATTTGTAATTAAGTCAAATCTCAGGGGACCTAAATGTAATTGCTCCAATTAATAATTGTTACCTCGTGCTTCATTTATTTGAAACCTTCAACTTAAAAGTAATATCTATGAGTTTATTTCCCCGAATATAACTCTTATAATATATAATTTTGAACGATTATTCTCTTAGAATTGCTATTGTCCATTTTATTATTCTTGTAACCAAATCTATTTGTCGAGCGGTTAAACAAGAAAAAGTTAGTATTAAGATAGGCACAAAATAAATAGAACTTAAATTAAAAAAGTTTTCAGCTACATTTATTTGAGTTACTTATCTATACTATATTAAGCGTGAGCGGCGAAGGTGGTCTTTTGGATTGGTCTCTAATTTCTTTTTTATCTAATTAATTAATTATTTTATATTTTCAACACATACAGAACGTGTTTCTACTCTATTTTTATGGTTTTATTCTCTTCTTTTATGTTCTTTTTTTTTTCAAATATTTTTTAATTTATATTTTAACTATTTTCTATGTGAGAAAATAACTGCTTTAGTTTATTATATATTTTTATTTCTCATATTTTGTAATAATTAATTTTAAACTTTAATCATATTAAAAAATTATAAAATAAATATGACATAATTATTTAATTTAATATATATTTAAATAATTATAATTTTATTATTTGCACACGCATAGAGTGTGCCAGAATTGCTAGTATTTATTATTAGGGAGAATTACATCTGACTACCCTGTATTTAGGCCTAATTACAATATAGTCCATCATTTTTGAGAAATTACATTTTAGTCCCTATAACTTTTGTTTGATCTGATGTCCCTTAACGTAATTTGTAAAAGTACATTTATGCCCCTAACAGTTTTATGAGTGTTACATTGAATATATGACTAAATTTACAAAATCATCCCTAAAGCTTACAAAAATAACAACACGATCCCTACAAAATATGACTTTTAACAACAAATCAGGGCATTTTTAGAATGACATAACGGAACTATAGGGACCACAAACGGCTCTCCAAAATTAGGGACTAATTTGTAATTTTCTGAAAATCATGGATTATGTCGTAATTAGGCCTAAATACATGATAGTCAGATGTAATTTTTCCTTATTATTATTCGCAATACATTTAAAGTCACAACATTAAATTTACAAATTTTAATAGTGATCTACTAGTATTGAAGAGTAATTGATTTCATATTTTGTAAGTTGACTTGAGCTATTGAGTTGTCATTTACAAATTCACGAATTTATAATTTTTTATAGATTTGTACGTATTGTATTCATTAAATTTTTATCGTGTTTTCAATTCAAATTGATCACTCTGTGCATAATATGAAATATATACTAGTTAGTATATAAAATAGGAGAAAGAAATAAAAATTCCCAATCTTTTTCCCCGACATGATAATACATGTCCTATTTTTTTTGTCAAAAAAAATGCTCAAACCGAAGCAAAAATAGCAAAACCACAAACAAACTACTCAAATTTAGCCAGAGGCAAATCTCAAATCATGCATTTAACTGTAATATTATGTACCATCCTAAACAACTTGTTGGGGGCGGATAAACATGTTTAAATCTAGCTTCCCGGAGCTTATGAAGAAGGCATCCACAACCCATAAAAGATAAAACTCGATTTCAACATGTACATGTATTGATGACAACTCATTTAGTTTGGTAGTGTTATATATCTATATCTATCTATCTATATTATATTTGGCCCATTGTAACACTATACATTTAAAAGGATTGTTGTCGTAGTCACTAAAAAATTGTTGATTATCTACGGATATTTTCTATCAAAATTTTCCGTAGGTAATTAATTTCCAACAATTAGCTACGAAATTTCGACATCTTATTTACAAATAAAGTCAATATTATTATCGACATATTACCTATAAATAGTATAGTTGATAAAATTTATCAACGGATTATTGATGGATATTTCTATCGGTAAATTAGAAAAAAACCAAATATAACAAAAATACAATAGTTTCTACAGATTAGCTAAAAAATATTTCGTCGATAATAAAATAATTTTATTATGTATTTAATTAAAACTTTTTCGATGAATTACCAACTATGTTGCACGGACATGGACACGACACGGATTTTTTTAAAAATTTAAGGCACGACATGGCCCCGACACGACTATCTTTTACATAAATAAATAAATTTTATATGTAAATTAAAATATTTTATTTAAAAATAAAAATATTTTATAAGTATAATCTAGATAAAATAAAATATTTAAAAAAATATGTATAATTAAAAACTAGAATAAGTTTTGTTATTTCAGTTTTTCCCCAAAAATTCTAAAAATATTTAAAAATGCATAAAAAACTTTATGTAATTATAAAATTTGTCCCGCCGTGTCCGAGTCGTATCAGACACTTCACCCCGCTGTGTCCGAAACCATATCCTATTTTTTATTGTTTTTTATTTTGGACAAGTTTTAGCCATGTCCGACATGTATCGGACACTGCACGGACACTTTTTTGCCGTGTTCGTGCTTTATAGATTACTAAGTGATATCACTGCAGTAAAATATCATTTATCCCCTCGTGATATTCAAAATATTTGATATACCTCCTTAAATTAATTTTATTTCAATTAGACTCCTCATATTAAATAAATTTTAAATTACCTCCTTGCCTCCAAATTTAAGAGTGTAACTCAAATTTAGGTGTTAAAAATATTAAAGTAACTTATAATGTTAATTTTTTTAAGGTACAATTCTATTATTTTAATAAAAATACATTTTTATCTTTTTAAATTATTTTTTTACGTCATCTTAATTTTTCTTCCCCCCCTATTTTCCACCTAATACAATTTTTTTTCTTCAAACTTTTTTTCCCCTCTTATTTTTACTTTTAGTTTTTTTTAATTTTTAAGTAGCACGAATGAAAACATCATCTTCTTTAATAATAATAAAAATTTATATAGTTTTACTCTCAATTTATGTTCAAATATAAAATTTTAAGAACAATTAACAAAAAAAAATTATACTTTTTTTTTTCTCTTAATTCAACTTGAAATTAAAAAGTTTTAACAAAAACTGAATATTTCTTTAAATAACAAAAATGTATAAAAGATAATTATATAAAAAAAGATAAATAGTGGTCAATTAAAAAATATTAACACTAATTTAAACCTAATTAATATATGAGAAATCATTTTAACTTTGAAAATATGAAATTAGATTAAAATTAGTTAGGGAGGCGGTGTGAATTTTTTTTAGATATCACAAGGGGGTAAATTAAAGAGGTATTTCAAATATTTTGAATATCATAAGGGGGTAAATTAAATTTTACTCGATATCACTGTCTATATTATAAGAAAATTAAAAAGATTAAAAATACATTTTACCTACAGATAATCAACGCCAAATGAAAATCAAAATAAGTTTATTTCGTATCCAATTTAAAACTCTATGTTGAATTATTAATCTCAATCACTTCTGATAACTGCCATTTAAAATGCCACATAAAATTAGAAAACATAAATTCTAAATAAAAAACTTTAAAATTAGAAACACATATATTTATTTTAATAAAAAGGAAAAAGAATCACAAAATAATCCTATATCAACTAGATTTTTCGAAAACCGTTTCTCACATATATGTAACCTTTTGTTAGTATAAAAGATTCCTTTATTTATTAAAACTCTTATAATTTATTAATAAAATTGTATTCTAACGGGTTTTCACAGTTTTTTCATGGACTTTGTTTTCTAAATATTTTAAATTCTCTACTTCCTGATCTCTTAGGTAATAATCTGTGTTCGTCTAAAAGTTGTTCTTTCATATTTCTTTATCAGGCAATCCTGATTGTTCAAACTAATGATAGCTCAATTACAGAGAAGATTTTCTGCTCTATTTCGTGCTACATTTCCCTACTACACCAATAATGCTTTGCCAAGTGTCAAGTAATAGATCAATATTGGAAAACTCTCTCTGGCGGCTAGGGTTACTGAACCTTCATCGGAGAGTTTTGAGATAAACGGAGTCACGGCGGCGGCACGGTGACCCCCCAACGATGGAGACGGGGAATGGACAGACACATGGGCACAATTTGAAACTCAGTTACGCAGCAGCAACAAAGGCAAACAACAAATTCGTGACAACCACGACAGGGAGAAATCCAGTTAAAACCGCAGCAGGAAGGGTACACCTGTTTACTCGGGACCCTAATAGACGTAAATATGGAAAGATCACGGAGCGGAATGGAATCACAAATATCGCGTATTCAGACGAAGAGATCGCGGAGCTCTCAGAACCTTTTCAATTTGCCTTAGTTGGTAAATTTTCTCATCTATATCCCACCATGGCACGTTTACACGAGCTTTTCATAACCCTACAACTATTGGGTGAGTTCAAACTTGGATTGTTAAATTTTAAGCACGTCCTCATCCGTCTGGATAACCAAGAAGATTTCAATCGTATTTGGTTGAAGAGATTTCACGTTTTTGATGGCTACCCCATGATAGTATTCAAGTGGACTCCCACTTTCAACCCAAAAATCGAACCTTCAATCGTGTCGGTTTGGGTATGGTTGGGGGTTTGGAATCACAGTTTTTCAAGGAAGAAACGCTTCTGGACATTGTGGAATAGATAGGAGAGCCTCTTTGATTTGATGAGGGAACGTTAGACGCAAAGACACCAGCTATGATAAGATTTTGCGTGGAAATTGATTTAATCAAGCCTAGAAAAGAGAAAATATCTCTTATGTACCATGGAGGGACACACATATAGGAAATAATTTATGAAAAAGTACGTCATATTGCAAACGATGCAACAAACTGGGCCATGAATAGAAAAAGTGCTATGATGGAAATAAAGAATTGGAAAACAATGATACAAGCAAGGAAACCGGAGATCTCAGGGGGATCATACAGGAAAAACAAATGGAAACTGATAAAGAGGGCACTAATCAAGGTCAAAACGTGGGAAGTATGGGTCCAGAGGACTTTTGCAAAAAAGCCTGCTGAAAAAAATGAAAACCGTAAAAAAAAAGGAGCAGGATGGGAACCTGAGAAAAACTCAGCAAGGTTTAAATCCTTGGAAAACATTCAGCAAGATCAGGGCCCTGAAAATAAAGAACAAATTTGTAACAACCCGTATTGGGGTCTGGCAGAAATTGGTAAGTTATGGGCATTGGTAAGAGCGTTTATAGACCATGATCCGAGTTTTCAAAACATCATGCATTGCATTCTTATGTGAACAACATGCTTATATGTGACTCCTAGGACTTTAAGGGGGAATTCTATACCTTTTTATCCACTTTACTATTCGTTTACCGAGTCTATCTTATCCATCTTATCTTAGGAATCCTACAAGTTCATGATTCATGTTTTCCAACCATTTGAACTTGTTTCCCAAACTTTAGAAACCTTTCTTGAGCAATAAGGGTACTTTGGGAACTTATCGACCAAAATTACTATTCATCCAAAATCGAGCTTTT
>JBBMKE010000010.1:12819655-12835894 GCA_037834125.1 Lippia alba | reverse complement strand
TAACACTACGAATTTGGATTCACAATTGCGAGCCCCGGTCCTTTTGTTGGATAAAATTTTTAAATTCCGCTGCTTTTTTGATTCTATTTTCCAACAGTTTCTTCAATTCCTTCTCTCTGGAGAGCTTTGCGATAAGCAGCCTTTTCCCTCGCGGTCGCCATAATAGAGCCTGGGTCAGACCCAGAAGTTAAAAGCAAAAGGCAAAACATAAAAGGAACGTGTTGTATGAAAATGTGCTTGGTTTTGAAAGATCTACAGTGTCATCACCAATCTTCAGGCTCTCGTGCCTCTTCACTCCCGGAGCCAATTCCAAACTTTGGAGCAGATGGGAGCTCATGAATATGTCCCTGTCTAGAGGTGCCACACGCCTTATGGCCACCATCAGCGTGTTTGGTCAAGTCACTCGCCCCCTCTCCAACCTTATCTCCGTCACATCATTTCAAGAGACATGCTCCAATCCATCCCAACCTCCAGGGAACTTGATGTACACCCACTTAGTCTTCCAATCTTTGCTGTGGGAGGACTTGGTCGAATAAAAAATTTTGCTCCCCGAGCGAGACTAAAACTTAACAAACCCCTTTCGATTGGGGGAATCAGCAGTATCGACCGAGGTGGAGAATACTCAGTGAAGTGCTCCACGCTCTCATCCTGACCCAACAGCTTCATCAGTACATGAAAAGCTGTCACCATGGTTTGCCCGTTGGGAAGTAACTGTACTGGGCTGATCTGTAGATGGTTGAACAATTAGAACTGGAACAAAGACAGCGACAGTCGAAAATCGTATTCGATAGCCCATAGCGACATGGCGATGCATCCATCGGGGGGGACCCCATGTGGTCATTACGAGAGTGAATTATCACCTTACATTTCCTCTTCAACTTCCCCCATCCATTCAAACGGTTCTTCGCCATCTTCCTCTTCGTCTCGTCTACATCCGCTCAAAACTCATAATTGAACTTCATCGTCTTCTGGGAACCCTTCTTCTTCTTCTGGCCCCCTCTTTTCTTCTTTGAAGCCCCATCGGCTTTTGAGTCAGATCCGCTACCTGTGGGACATCTCCTCTATCTCATCCATAAACGCTTCAACCATCTTGTCATCGACGGGTTGAACGAGGCCACTTTCTAAGGCTTCCTCTCGACCTTCCACAGTTTTTTGAGCCCCGGACGCCTCTATAGCCCTCTCTATAAACACCCTCTGATCGCGGAGTTCATACAAGTATAAAGGTTGTCTATTGGTGCTTTTCGTGCGAGCCATTTGTGTGTGAAGAAAGGAAAATGAAAAGAAAATAGGAGAAATTTGATGTAGAAATTGGGACGTACCTTGAAAGAATTTCGAAATAAGAGTGAAAGAAAGCTCTAAGTGTAGAAATTGTGGCCCGCCACGATCTGACGTGTCAGTTGTTACTCACTTGGGATCCGCCCACTCTTTGTCCCAGAAACGACAGAAGTTAATGCCTCCTAAAACGCATGCCCCCCGCTATCTATTTTCAAAAAGGGCAATCATTACATTAAGCGGCGGTAAAAGCCTGGTGTTTCCCGCCTACCGCATTAAATGCAAGGCACGCGTGGCACACCACATGCGTGTACCGATCACCAACCCGCATCGGTCGATCGTCCCCGCTCGATCAAACCCGGATTGAAGGCCTGCTAATCGAAGGGAATCCCTAGGTCGAGGTGGCAAGGGAGGTAACCTAAAGAGTTCCAGCCCCTTCACACCTCCGACACCTCGCCACAAAGTCCACCGAAACATAAATGTACCAATGGACTTGGGGGGAGATGATAAGAGAGAAACTGAGGTCCTTACCTGGCCCATTAAACTCGCGCCGTGTGGCGGCTGACGTGGACAGAAGGGTGCTTGATCTCGACCCGGAGCCCGTCTCGTCGTCGACCTACCCCTTGGAGGAATCCACCATTCCCATGCCTCGCGCGACTGGGGTCCCGACCCAGGCTCCACCTCCGACCGAGGTGGACGCTCAGCACCGACCCCCAGCACTCCGTACGTGAGCATTAAATACAGATTCCCTCCACTACTGCGCGCATTAATAGCGCCCACCCAAGGACACTGTTACGGTTCCCCTGCAGAGACGGTACAATTCTTTACCCGTAAAAGCACTGTTCCGGTCACTATCGCGGCCCATCTTTAACAGACCGAGATCCACACCTCGGGGGTGGTGTACTCACACGCAGTAATCAGGATCCTTCCCCTATATAAACCATCTCTTCCCAGAGATGATGGTAAGCTTTCCAACTCATTCTGAACTCCACATATTCCCGTATTTCGACCTAAAACTAGTCCTCGACTTGAGCGTCGGAGTGCCAAAAAGGGGTCCAACCCTTACATTCCCCTTTTTTTGTCTTTGAGTTCACGTTTGTTTCATCCTTTTCAGCTAAGGAAAGCATAAGAGCTCGTCCACGTTATAAATTCTTGGGTGATTTGAAGTCCTAATCTACCATCCGTGCACATAGCCGGATTTTGACACGATCATAATTAATATTATATTGTTGAATAAAATATATATACATTTTTAGTTATATATTGAAGATTATTTTTATTAATTATGTTATTATGTATAATGTTTTTATTTTTTTATTTTATAATTTTAAAGTAATACTTGTACTTTAAAATGTAATAATTTATTATTTATTATAAAATAAAATGCATATCATGTGGTTTGTATTCTTTTAAATTTTTCCTAATATTTGATATGTATTTATTAATTAAGGAAAAATATTATAAATATATATTTCTAAATTTGTTGGGACTCATATTGATATTTTTTCACTTTAGGACTATATTTGTCGAAAAACTAAAAGTGCGGAACGGTTTAATAACTATGGGATCAAAAAAAATTAACCTATTTCGTGTAGGATCAAAATTGCAATTTTCTCTTAAAAAAATCAACATTCGTCGAAATTTTGTCAAAAACCTTATAGAGAATGGGGTGAGTAATTTAGTGATTAAAAAAAGTTATACTCATTAAAAATTGAATTAATAAGTTAATACGAATATAAATTGGATTGAATATTCTTTTAATTTCACTTAAATATACACATCAAAAGAGTGCCGAACCACAAATTTAAAAAAGGGAGAAATGCACATCAACCCCTTAAATTTTTTATTTTGACACTAAATTTTCTAAGAATAAGATTATATGATTCTTCCTAAAAATTTAATTTATATGGCACTTTCTCTAAATATAAATACTGGAAATTGTTAAAAAGAGTTTTCAGATTATTTTTGAAGTAAAAAAAATTGGGTTGGTTTCAGGTACCTTATATCCATTGCAATTTAGTTCATTTTGCACCCTAACTATTGAATTGATGTGATTACTCCTTGTTTGAAAAAAATAACACTTAACCCCATTTACATTATCCTGACATTCCGTTCAAAATGAACTTTGATTGTCTATTTCTCCTCCAATACAACAATCCAAAAGTTAAAATCACCGCTATCGTATTACTCTCTTTAAGACGAATAAAATTCATACCCTATTTGACCCAATTGGTTATCAGAAAGCATTAGAATTCGCCTACAAAGCTTCGTCGGTTGTTCGTCATATTTGACCGATGATTCCCCATTCGTCGATAGTTGGGTTTTGATTTTGAAACTACCATTGCGTTCGTTGGCGTCGAGAGTTTAGACTTTGTATAATATCAACACATTTGACAACTAATCTATACAGTTTTGTCTTTAAAAATCACGCCAAAATTTTGTTTAAAAAATCTGACAAAATATTCTCCATGATTCAGTCGAGAAGGGGTTAAGTGTAGCATTTTTTAAAAATTAGAAGAAAAATCACACCAATTCAAAAATTAAAAAGCAAAACACACTATGTTTCGAAAGATGTCGTTTGGAATTAGCACAAAAGAATTTGATGATCATGATTATTCAATATTTCTTTTATATTTCAATTCAATATTATTGTCTTGAATTTTTTTGTGCTTGATATGAATCCGCTCTCTTTTTTCTTCTAAATGTTGAAGCCAAATTGAAAACTCAGAATTTTGATCGTGTTTTGCTATTGAATATTTGCTTATGTTATTGGAATAAATACAAAACCTTCTTTTTCTTGTTTCCGGTCTTAGCTATAATTTTGGGTTAGGTTTGGGGAAAAAAACAGAAGAAGATATTGCTCTATTCAGTTTATTAATATTTTATTTGCAATTATAGTTTTCAAAATTGGAGGATACTAATGGAAATCACTTCATAAGAAAATAATGGCTGTGGAGGGAGAAGTATTAAAAGACGTTAGGTAAAAAACTCATCTATTTAATTTTAACGAAATTCCGGTGAGACATTGATATATTGGATAAGAATACAATAAAATTCAACTTTTTTAAGAGAAAAAGAATCTTATAATCTAATCCGTAGGGATTACTGTCAAAATAAATAATTTCTATAGGCTAATATGCATTTTGCCCTTAAGGAAAAATTTGAAATATCAAACGGCACAAATTTATAAATCGTGGGATAATATAGACCAAAATAAAAGAGTTTGGGGATTTTTATGTTTATTTTTTTTGTAAAAAAATGATTATAATATTAAGTCAAATTAGGCAGCACCAATAATTAAATGGAATCTACCACGAAGATGCATCATTAACATCCAACCAATTCCGACAAAAAGATAATCCCAGTGGGACTGCCCTTATTTTCTATTTCCGCGTGGTTTAATTCCTTCGTTTACTTGCTTTGGCTGCCACCAAGGTTAACAGTTAAGAAAAGCTTCAGTCAACTCGGAGAACTCTACCTGCTTCATTATCTTCTTAATCTTCAGTAGAATCGTCCTCCTAGTCCTAAATCGATCCACACATCAAGAATTCTCGATAAGAAAACTGTACAATCACCGAAAATGGGTGGTCAAATGAGTCGAATTAATCGAATCCGCAACATCCGCAACAGACCGCCGCCGACGGCGGCGGCGCCACCAGCTCGAACCATGTCGGAACCCATCCCTGGATCCAATCCGCCGCCGGCGAGCCCAACAGACGCCGATCTGAGCTCGTACGAAGCCGCCTGCCGCTCCGATCCGGAGCTGAGGAACTTCGACTCCAAGCTCCAAGCTCGCACGAGCCACGCCATCAATTCCATAGCCGTCGGCCTTGACTTTCACTCTCTCTCGCTTGAATCTCTCAGCACGGTTACCGATTTCATGCTGGATAACAATGAATTGGTGGTCCAAATGATTCTGGAGAACAAGAGGGAGATTTGGAAGAATCCGGAATTATCCGATCTCGTCGAGGATTACTTCAAAACCAGTCGGCTAACCCTGAATTTCTGTTCTTCACTCGACGCGTGTTTGAAGCGCGTCGGTCATGTCGAGTCGATTATCAACGTAGCCCTCCGCAAATTCCACGAAGAACATGAATCCTCCTCCGAAGAAGGATCCGTCAAAAGTTATTCAAAAACTTTGGAGGAGTTGAGGAATTTCAGAACGGCGGAGGACCCATTCACCCAGGATTTCTTCAACGTTCTTAAGTCGGTTTCTTCCCATCAGTCTTCGATGATGATGAGATTGCAAGCCAAGAAGAAGAAGCTGGACAAAAAGCTGCGGAGAATAAAGGCTTGGAGGAAGGTGTCCAATGTAATATTCGTGGTGGCTTTTGCCTCTGTTCTTATATGCTCTGTGGTTGCAGCAGCCGTGGCAGCGCCTCCAGTGGTGACGGCTCTGGCAGCTGCAGCAGCCGTGCCTTTAGGGTCGATGGGCAGATGGATTAACTCGGTCTGGAAGAGATATGAGAAGGATTTGATGGGTCAAGGAGACATTATCAGCACAATGCAGATTGGGACATATGTTGTTGTTAATGATTTGGATAGTATAAAGAGATTGGTAGACAAATTTCAGATTGAAATTGAAGCTATGTTGGCAAACGCAGATTTTGCAACTAGGGTAGGGGAGGAAGCGGTGGTGATTGCAGTAGAGGAGATTAAAAAGAAAATGGATGCGTTTATCAGTACTATCCGGGATTTGCGTGAACGTGCTGCTAAATGTAATGACCAAACGAGGAGGGCGAGGACAGTTATACTAAAGAGTATAATGAGGCATCCAAGGAGCTCGGATCAGGGCAACGATGGTATTTTTTCGTGATCCGAAAGGGATTGAGATTTGGTATAGGGACTTGTATAGATCTTATTATATAGCTACTTATGATCTTAAAGAAATTAAGCTGATCTTGGCCAGTGAGAGTAACTTCTCCATAAGATTATGTTCATAGGCAACTTGCTCTGGTGATGTGATTAGTCTATTGGCATCATTTGCTTGAATGATGAATATATTCCATTCAGCATTTGTAATGTATTCTTGTTGAATATTTGTGCAGACCGGGATAGGGGAAGATGTATGATGCAAGATGTATGATGCAACACATTCCTTTGATTTATTATAGTTTACAAAGTGTGATTCAATTAACTCATTACCGATGTGTACTGATTAGATGTGCAGCTCTTTTCTTTTTGGTTTTCCACATGGTTTTCTGGTACCATAGATGCCCGATACGATACGAACCTCCCAACCCAATTGCTCAATTTACAAGAACAAAATTTAAAAATTGGTTCTTGCTTTAAGGGATATAGCATCTCACCTGATTGACCTGACTGTCGCTTCTGACCGCATGTTCAGCAGTGCAGTTTCTGTGATAGTTTTCAAGGCCTGGAACTACTCGAGGCATCAGGCCCGGAAGGCTGAAAATCCCCCTCCAACTTGAACACTCGAGTTCTTGAAGATTTTCTATATACAGCTTCTCCAATATTATTGAAGAGGAATACCCATGTTTCTTTTCATGGTTCTTTAATTGGTATATTTCAAGTTACTGAAATGAATGATTTAATTAAGAGATTTGAAAATGAGATGTTTTCCGTATTCAATTGAATCAATCAATCCGTAGCCTATGTAGATTGAAATCCGAATTTTTGTTAACGTAAATGTTGTATAGTAATAGTTTTTGCTTGACTATAAATCCCATCGATCCATACTTTCCCTTTATGAATGATGTTTAATTACCATGTCTATTTCTTTCATGTTGAGACTTTTAAGTTGTATTAATTAAAATGTCAGTCACAGAACTCATTGACCTATAAGTATAACAGATAAGGATAGAAAGAACGCGTAACTTGTTTCTCTAGAGAATTTGGCCCCAAGGGATGCGAAAGTTTTTCTTTTTAACATAAAATAACCTTCAATTTCTTTTTCCTTATCTTTTTTTTTTCCAAAATATCTTGGGACACTTTTGCAAAATCCTAAATTCTTTTTTCTCTCCTTATTTTTATCGTCGTCTCTCCACCTTTGCTTGCTCCCGCTCATTTTGCAACCACCACCACCACAAAAACCACAAAGTGAGGTTTCGTCGCGCCTGTGTTCTTATTTGGATTTGCTTCCGCATTTTAGTTATTGTTTTGCATGCTCTGTCTTGTCTTAAGTTCACTTAGCCTAGTGTGTGAGTGTAGATGCCCGTTTGCTTAGACTTTGGTTAATGTATGGACTTCCATTTCATATGTGGGCACGAATTTAGGTGCGGGGATGTGGTGGCCCACTGTTCCGGGCGCTACAACACTCGTTATGGAGTCTCATTATGAAGAGGGAGAAAGAAATAGGTTAAGGAGTTTACCATCATTCGTAAAGGGGAATTATGCATTGCAAATTTTGGATACATCGTCAATTAAGCAAAGACTATATATATATATATATATATATATATATATTACTATACAACACATTTATATCAATAAAATTGGGATTTCAATCTATACACGGCAGGGATTGAAGTACACAAAACATCTCATTTTCATATCTCCTAATCAATCAACATATAAATGATATATAATCTGATAGCTTAATCGTTTATTCGTGTTCATGCCTTATGAAACGGAACAATAAAATTTTCATGAGTATGAGACAAAGCATTAGCACAAAAGCTTTAGACCCCTTCATGAGTTGCTTAAATTCTTAAGTCACACTGAGAACATATATTTAGCTATTGGGATAATCAATAATCTTTCTCATTAGCAATGTCCTCGCCATTTTTGTTTCTCTGTTGCACCTATCCGCCTTCCAAACCAGAGAATGAACTTACTCAATAAACCTACCCATCTTCTTCTTCTTCTTCTTCTTCTTCTTCGCGATTGCCACCGCCTCTCCACCCATTTACATTGTAAAATCAGCATTCGCCAAAAAATCCTCAAACCCAGTCAATACCTTAAACTTGCTTGTGAGACTCTTCAGGTTGTTCAATTCTTTAGCGACAAAGTAAAGCCCAACTTGTATTGAGCTAACAATCTCTCTTTGCCCAACCAAATCCTTCTCCTGCTTCTTCAAAGCTAAATTACGCCATCCAACGAACGACATTACAGACAAGGTGGCGGCAGCCAATAGTCCGGTGATGACCGGAAGAACCCTAAAGATGGTTAACACTGTTAAAATCAAAACCCATAACAATGCATGCCACCACAAACAACACAATGAGTACCTTTCTCCACACCCTCAATTTCCGCAACTTGTTATCTAGATCATCTTTTTTCTCTTGCGATCTCTTCAAGAACGAATATTGATGCAAAACAACTGAATTGAAAAGCTTGAAGAAATCCTCATTGAACGGATCTCCAACCCTTCTGAAGTTCCTGAATTCCTCCAATGTTTTTGAGTAACTCTTGACGCATCCGTCTTCAGTATTGGCCTCAGAACGTTCTTCCTCGAACTTCTGGAGGGCTAAGTTGGTGATGTGCTCGAGATGTGTGGCGCGTTTCAAACAAGCGTCGAGTACACTGCTGAAATCTAAGGTTAGAACGCTGTTCTCCAGGAACTCGTCGATTAGTTCTGATAGTCCATTGTTATTTTTCAAGACGTCTTCTTTGCATTGGAGAATGATTTTGACGGCGTCTTCATTCATCTCTAATGAGCTTCTGGTAACCTGGTTTACGTAATGGAAGTTGCGGGTGTGGGCTCTGGAATTGATGGCTAGACTGGTGTGTCGACCGGAGATCCGATTGTCATTGGGTGAGATCACCGCCTGTGCGTACGAGGTTGATAGCAGCGAGAGGTGGCTGCTTCCGATTGCTCTGCTCATCATTTGACTTCTGGGAAAATTTTCTAAAAATTTCTTGTCCGTTTAATCTTGATTTTTCATGCCCTGTAATTTGGAATCAACTTCAACCCTAGAGGTCCCAGTTCATTGCAGGTTTCGGTTTACGATTTATTTGATATTTTAATCAATTGATTATTGATTTAGATAAGTGTGATTACCTTTTCTTTTTCCCATTCGAATATTTATTTTTTACTTTGTGTTTCCTCTCATGTTTCAATCATATATACAGGTTAATTATATTAACGACAAATTAATAAATGGTCCCTAGTAAGGCTTATAATATTTTCAAAACCCCCCATTTCATAACAACACTATTTTACATCCCCAATTCACCTCAATTTTTTTTTGAAACCCTCTAAAATGCGTGAAATTACATAAATATCCTTGGTGAAATTGAAAATTTTCTACACAAACCACTGTTGCTTCAATGTCCCTCTTCAGTGCAAAGACGCCCGATTCTCGATCATCTTAGACCATTGGCGACGAGACACACAACCGCCTTCAGTCGAGAAGAAGCAGTTTCAGAGCCCAACTCTTGACACCCAAAAATAAAGGGTAAATTCTTACCCACTCCTCCACGACGCATGTTGTTGAAGCAGTTAAACATTTGAAAATGGCAATGGCTCCGAGGAAGGGACGTCGTACCCAACATGTGGAAGTTAGTTTTCTTCCCTAAACTTTCTGAAATTTCAGTTTTTCCGTTCGATTCTTATATCTATTTGGTACTTCATTCTTTTAACTCAACAAACAAGGGTTTCTGTATTTTGTTTTGTAATAATTAAATCCACTTTTTTCCATAGATGGTGTGCTCATTGCTGACTACGCCTCTGATGATTACTCCTTCGGCCGCTGGAACAAGCAGGGGAAAGAGGAAAATTTTAGAGGTAGATGACCATGTGGGTGAGGAGGTTACGGTTTTGAAGAAGCGGGTGGTCTCCATCTTGCATCAGTGCGTGGTGGAGAAATTCAGTCAAGTTATGTCTGAACTTCGCCTCCAAATGTCTTCTCGTCATCATGAAGTTATAAAAAATTTACCTTTTGATTGTTTGTTATCAGCGCCTGTACAGAAGGGGAGCATCAACATAGCTGGGTTCTTGTTGGATCACTACAACTACGACACTAATACATTTAAATTTGGCAGGCAAGAAGTGGAATTTTCTGAAAAGGAATTCAACATTTTATAGGAATGAGGCATTTTGGTCATCCCGCCACGGTATTGGACCCGACTAAATCCAATACACTGAAAAATCATTTCTATAATAAGACTGACAACGTCTCTCATGCTAACATTGTGGCTAAACTGCACGAATTCGTTGGAAGAAAAGATGATGAAGGGATTGATGATTTTTTACGGATGTATATATTATTTGTTTTCAATTGTTTGTTATTCCCGCGGAGCAGTAACCGTGTGTCCGCTGCGCTTGTCTGTTATATTGATGATTTGACGAAGATTGGTCAATACGCGTGGGGTACGGCAGCGCATGTTTTTTTGATTGACGGTATTACGCGGCATGTTGTGGATAAGCACGGTTTTGTTGATGGTTGTACTATGGGATTGTTGGTTAGTTGTTGGCTTGTTTTTACTAAATTGTGTCATTGTATATACGCGTGCTCACGATATATTTTTTATGGCAGGCATGGTTCCATGAAAGAATTCCGAAGTTTGGCATCCCGAGAAGGTTGGTAGCATTCCCTCGGTGGTTCGAATGAAAGGGTAGTGATCTGCCTAATACAAAAGAGGGTGCCAAAAAGGCTCTGGAAAGTGTTTTCCAGTCGGATGTAAGTCGTAAACCTGCCGAATTCATTAAACCATTAATTTATTTGTATTTAACTTATTTTTGAAGTTTCTTGCTGTAAAAAATCCGCAGATTGTTCCTCTACGAGCAGCTTGTAAATCAGAGAAAAGTTTGGGAGAAGACGAACAAATAGTTGTTGGCGACGAAGTGAGGGAGGTTAAGCTCCTAGAAGAGAATCTGAAAGCAAAAGGTGTCGAAGTGGGAGTTCAAACCGATTACGTGTAAGAAAAAATTGAACGTGTCGACGCCGGAGTGCAGTTTGATTTGAGTGAGGAGGGTGAAGCAGCTCATACAGTGGATGTTGACGATGATAGTGAATCCGACCGGGATAAGGTTAGGTCTAAGCATAAGAATGATGTGAGGGAGCATGTGCAAGAAACGATGAGACTATTATTTGATTCAATATTACATTGGCTTTTGTTACTGTGCGTGTATTTGATTTGATGTCTTTGCCTCAGGTTGTGCCACCTGAGGAGCAAGTGGAGAGTAGGCCTAGGGATGCCCCAGGTTGTGAGGGGTTGACTGACGAGGAGGAAAAAAAGACATTTGAATTGATTATGAATATCCCAGAGTCGCGGAAGTAAGTTTTATTAATTTTATTAAACAGACTTAATGCGTAATTGAAGTGGAAGTTTGTCATGGTAAACAGCCTTAATGAGTAATTGAAGTGGAAGTTTGTCCTGTTATACTGGGTTCATGCGTAATTGGAATGGGAGTTTGTCCAGTTAAACTATTTTTAATGTGTAACTAAATTGGGAGTTTGTCCAGTTAAACTATTTTTAATGTGTAACTGAAATGGGAGTTTGTCCAGTTAAACATGTTTACTGCGTAGTTGACTGACACATGCTTATTTTTTTAATTATAACTTTTTGCAGTGGAGAAGTGGTGTATTATAATGATGATACCATATATGTCTTCGTTGAAGATCTACGTGATCTAGTCACGGGGAAAGATACCACTATCAACATTGTTTTAGCTCAAACTGTGGCGATATCAAGCCCTGATTACATAAGGCCGAAATTCCACCATGTGCATTTTGTCAGCCCGCTTGTGTCACGTGATTTTATTGATAAGTTGAGGAGCAGGGCAAAAGGCAAAACAAAGATGAGGTCGGTTCCTTACATTCTGGTAAATGCGATCAACTATCTTATGACGAAAATGGTGGACCCAGACAATGCCATGGCCCTGAACGATTTGTCTAGCAGTGTTATGTCCATGAATCATTATATTATTTTCCAAATATTGACAAATGAGCACTGGCACTGTTGGTGTATGAGACCGCTGCACAACGCTTCAGTCACTACAACTCCCTGGCTACACCAACAGCTAATGAGAATGCCGATTTGTACTCTGATTTCCTGTGGAAGTTGTGGATTAAGAACGAAGTTGTGAGGTCTTCCAAACAGAGAGAATTGGTCCAAGGTCAAATGAGACTACAGGAGAAGGGGACCCAGGACTGTGGCGTATTAATTTGTCTCTATAGTGAGAAGCTTGTTCGAGACACTGCAGCTTTCCATACATATGCCGAGACAGTAAGTATCGACGAGTACCGATTCAAGTTGGTCAATCTTTTTATGAGTGGATCTGATCTATTTAAGTAAATGTTGTTGGATATCAATTTCGGTATTTTGATAATTTCTTGAATATCTTTGAATTTGATAATCTTAATGCGTAATTGAAGTGAGAGTATGTCAAGTTAATCCAAATTGATGTGTAATTGAAGTGGGAGTTTGTTCAGTTAAACAGGCTTAATGCATAATTGAAGCGGGAGTTTGTCAAGTTAATCCAAATTAATGTGTAATTGAAGTGGGAGTATGTTCAGTTAAACAGGCCTAATGTGTAATTGAAGTGGGAGTTTATCCAGTTAAACAAGCCTAATGCGTAATTGAAGTGGGAGCTTGTCAAGTTAATCCAAACTAATGCGTAATTAAAGTGGGAGTATGTTCAGTTAAACAGACCTAATGCGCAATTGAAGTGGGAGTTTGTTCAGTTAAACTGACCTACTACGTAATTGAAGTGGGAGTTTGTCAAGTTAAACAGGCCTAATGCGTAATTGAGTATGTTCAGTTAAACAGGCCTAATGCGTAATTGAAGTGGGAGTTTGTTCAGTTAAACAGGCCTAATGCGTAACTGAAGTGGGAGCTTGTCAAGTTAATCCAAATTAATGCGTAATTGAAATGGGAGTATGTTCATTTAAACAGGCCTAATGCGTAATTGAAGTGGGAGCTTGTCAAGTTAATCCAAATTAACGCGTAATTGAAGTGGGAGTATATTCAGTTAAACAGGTCTAATGCGTAATTGAAGCGGGAGTATGTTCAGTTAAACTGGCCTAATGCGTAATTAAAGTGAGAGTTTGTTCAGTTAAACATGCCTAATGCGTAATTGAAGTGGGAGCTTGTCAAGTTAATCCAAATTAATGTGTAATTGAAGTGGGAGTATGTTCAGTTAAACAGGCCTAATGCGTAATTGAAGTGGGAGTTTGTTCAGTTAACTGGCCTAATGCGCAATTGAAGTGAGAGTATGTTGTGGACAAGAACATTACAATATTGATTCTCAAGATTGATAGATTATTGAAAGTGTAATGTTGTGGACAAGAATATTACAATAATGTTATTGTCCACAACAGCACACTTAGGATAATCAATCAATCTTGAGTATGAGTATGGTAATGTAATATTCTGTCCACAACAGCACACTTTCAATAATCTATCAATCTTGAGAATCAATATTGTAATGTTCTTGTCCACAACATTATACTTAGGATAATCTACCAATATTGAGTATCGTAATTGTAACATTATGGTCCACAACAATACACTTGACAAACTCCCACTTCAATTACGCATTAAGCCTGTTTAACTGGATAAACTCCCACTTCAATTACGCATTAATTTGGTTTAACTTGACATACTCCCACTTCAATTATGCATTAAGCCTGTTTAACTGGACATACTCCCACTTCAATTACGCATTAATTTGGCTTAACTTGACATACTCCCACTTCAATTCCGCATTAAGCTTGTTTAACTTGACATATTCCCAATTCAATTACGCATTAATTTGGCTTAACTTGACATACTCCCACTTTAATTCCGCATTAAGCCTGTTTAATTGAACATACACCCACTTCAATTACGCATTAATTTGGCTTGACTTGACATACTCCCACTTCAATTCCGCATTAAGCCTGTTTAACTGGACAAACTCCCACTGCAATTATGCATCAAGCCTGTTTAACTGGACAAACTCCCATTTCAATTGTGCATTAAGGAAATAGGGAAATATATAAAATATGGAAATATATATTGAATAATAATACCCCGATCTATTTCAATAAAAAAAGAAACAAATAAAAAGAAGAACAACAGTCAGATGCAAAGCAGACTCGCACTTCAAAGATATAGCATCCTGTCAGGTCCAGCATCACCCCAATGAGGGAATTGGCCAATCTTCACTTTCTGCTATAAAACAAATCACAGGAACGTGATTAGAGACCAGAATACAGCTATAAACTGAGTCGTATATAAACAGTCAGTTTGACACAGGTGCCCGGCATGTTCTTTTGTTATGGCCAGGCCTGTTACATGATGAGCACACTGTATCAGTTTTGACAACCTGCGACGGGGAACCTTTTTCTCTTGGGATGACCAGGCTGAGCCCTCACATTCGGCGGAATTATCTGAACATGTACATTTGACTCCATGTCGGCATTTGGAACAGGGTAAACAATGTTTTCATACGCTTGTTTATACGTTTCAGTCAGATAAGCTTCATTACAGAAATCGTATACCGACCAACCTTTCTTGTCAATGCACACACAAGCATGCTTGCATGGAAGCCTTAACACCTACCAGTAATTACAGGAACATTCGTGCGTGCCAAGGTCTACGGTGTGCCGGAGTTCCCCTTCAGTCACCTCAAATGTCACTGAGTCCACTCTATCGACAGTCAAAGGTCTTCCCTCTTCAAATTCAACCTTAACCATTATCTCTATGTCCAGACAAAGGCGCGTATTCCATTAAAGACATTACTTCCATCTATTGCATATTATGGTTATTATCTGCTGTCATATCCGGTCAATCAACGCTACAATTGGGAGTGATCTCGCATTCTTCACCCAACTGTTCCAACACTCTGTAATGTTGTTATTAATGATACCAAATCGATTGACAGGAAACAATGCATTGGCCCAATTCTCAGAATGGGAATTATCTATGAAGTCAAAGGTATTGATTTAAGGATTTTGTCCATGTGCAACGAGTACTCAGCTCTAGTAGGAGCATAAGAGGCAGCATTAAAAACATTGGTCCAATATTTTTTGTTGTGTCTGGGATAATGCTTTCAAAGGACTTGATTTCTAAAGTTGTCCACCAAATATCTGAGGCAGAAGGCATGTTGGAAGCCTGGAAACACGTTTGGCACATGCAGAAGCAGTCCCCGATGTCGGCCAGAGAAGAATGTGTACTGTCTAAAATCACAGAGAACATGCTGACGTTAAAGTGCATGTCCCAATTTCTCACAGAACCATCCCTAATTCTGATCATTCTCTGAGTCAACGATGGCATACGCTATTGTAAACAACTGATTGTTCTCGTCCTTCACTGACGCACAAAGTAAATGACCTTTGAATTTGCTCTAGATGTAAATACCACTTAGTTGGTTGTATGAGTCAATATCAGAACTGTGGATTTTATGCAAAGCAATCTCCTTTCCCATCCACGTAATATGGTCTGGAATTTCCACATTGTACTCTTTTGGGATGAAAGGAATTATATCTTTAGGCCGAAATTTATGAGTGGCCATGAGTTGAGACTTCATTACACCCGCAACCCAATTTGAATCGGCATTGGGGTGTGCCCTCTTATTGTTTACAGTTTCTAGACCACATACATGGTCTTCAGTTAGCCTTCTTATGGCAAACTCACCATCTCTCTTATAAAAAGAGGCATATAACCTCCAGTGGCAGTTTTCATCACGGCAAACAACTATAATCTTATCTGTATCATTGTTCAAGTATTTAAACTTCCTATTAACAGCAATATGGTATTTTTTTAGATGAACCCTACAGTCATTAACATCCTTAAAGGTCTGCCTAATCTTACGGATACAACGACTCTGGGATTCATTATCGTTGGATGAGTTGACGACTAGGGCTTGACTTGTAGATGTTATTCCCTGGTTATCCCTTTTCAAATAAATCACAAACCCAACGAATAGCGAATCAAACAAAGACACATAATAACCACAACAGAATAACAGAGTAATTAAGAAATCTGAACTACCTTCTCAGCGATGAACTTGAAGGGGGCTGAATTGCTCTCAGCTTCGCAATGTGTAGCTTTTCTAGAGCATGCACAGACATCATA
>JBBMKE010000010.1:12802203-12814282 GCA_037834125.1 Lippia alba | reverse complement strand
ACCTTCCTCCTCCTCAGATCGAACCATATGTACAAAAAACACTAATCATACGTCCAATTTGGAGAAGAAAGGAGAAATCCCCAAATTTTGGTGTCCCCTTCATCAATAGATCCAGATTGCCCCTCCGTTAAACCCGTCTCCAACGACCACCGGCGGCACCACCAACACAGATTGCCCCTCCGTTAACCCCTTCTCTTTTGCATTCACCTTCACCGCCCCTACCACCATATCAGTAGAATAGCTACAATCGCCTCCTTCAAGAACCCCCAACCATTCCCTCATCCTCCCATATCAAATCTGCAAACGCAACCATTACCCACCCCGACATCCTCCCAAATCAGATTTGCTCAGGCAACCCACCCACCACAACGAAATCGGCACTGCACCACAACGATAGCCTCCATTACATCACCACCGTCGTCGCCTGCCTTGATACAGAAATCAACCCACCACCCATACTCACCACCGGCACTTGGAGAGAGAGAGAGAGAGAGAGAGAGGGTCGAGGAAGAAAACGTGAGAGAATCGATAGGAGAATCACCTCTCCCACGCCGCCAGAGACGATGAAGGATCCATCGATAGCCGATAAGGGTTTCTTCTTTTTGCCTTTCTTCTTTTTCGTTTTTGATTTTCAAACCTCGGTGAAAGAAACAATTGTATAAGTTCCTTTAAAAATAAGTTCCTTTAACAATATTAAACTAATTGTATAATAATTAACAATATTAATATTAATTAAATTAATAATAAGTTCCTTTAAAAAATTAATAAAAAGTTAATATTAACATAATAAACTAGTATTTTAATTATTAATGACTAATTATTAATTATTAATAACTAGTATATTAATGACTAATTGTATAATAATTAACAATATTAATATTAATTAAATTAATAATAAGTTTCTCAATAATTATTAATGTTTCTCAATAAAATATATAGCATAATAAAAAAGAATAAACTTTATAATTATATACCTAAAATAATGTATTAAAATTTTAATATTAATAAATATTGATAACTAATTAGCATAGTATTGATAAATAATTTTGTTAAAAATATAATAAATAATTTAGCTTAAAAAAATTATAAATATTTTCTAGTTATTTTTGAAAATATTTATATAATATAAGCAATATTAAATTATTAAAGACCATAATTAAATTTATTTTTAATATTTATATATTTTTATTTTTTAATAGCTATGTGTACAGTTGTTTATGATGTGTGCATATGGTTTTACCACATACTCAACATATGCCACATGGAATGCCATGTCAGCTTTCCGGCGAGTTTTTTTAATTCCGGCGAAAATTGGCATGATTTTGCAAGATTTTTGGAGCTGTGGGACATTTTTGTCACCGGAAAAGTTTGTGTACCAAAATTGCAAAATGAGTCTTGTTGGTATACCATTTTTGTAATTTTCCCATATATATATATATATATTGATATTTTCAGGGACAGTAGGCTGCTTGCTGCTCCCTTTATCAAAAGAAAAAAAGATATTTTGGGCGGGAATAGAGTAGAAAAACATGCCTTTCTTTATCGGTTTATATTTCATTATGATCCCAGCTAGGTCTATTAAGAATATAGATGTGTGTATTTTAGAGATTTTCAAGATTTTTACTCAAACCAATGAACGATAAAACTATAGTATTTATTAGTGGAAAAACTAAACGAGTTTCAGTCACTTTCCACGATACTCTAAAAATTAAAAGTTGAGGGTAAAGGTTAACCCTTAAATCTAACTTATTTATGGATAATCAAAAAGAAAATCATAAAACATAAAGGTTTATTATTATATATATATTTGCCTAGAGTTCTCCAAATTAAAACCCTATCTTCACGTTTAAGAAGCTCGTATCTTATCCTGGAATGCACCGTCGTTTTGGTCACGTGACAGTGGAAACTTGTAACATGGCGCCCTTAGCACGCACACAATTGTCATTCCCAAAACTCAACCACCCTCTCTCATTTTCACTGCTATATATATTCAATTCCTCAAATTGCAAATATTTCTCACCATAATAATACATCATATATCTACGAAATATTTCAGGAAAGTAATAATGAAGTGGCAAAGGGGCGGTCTAAGAAAAGCATCAACATCTAGAACAACCAAGACGGCAACAAAGAAAAAGCCAAAACGGGCGTCGGCGGTGGCGGCCAGAGAAGCGGCGGAGAAGGTGGCAGAAGAGCGGACGGAGGCGGACGAGGCGGCCGAAATGGCTAGCTTGTGGAGTGGGGTTGATGAGGAAATGCCGTGGGCGACGAGGTGGATACCGTTTTGGGAGATGGATGCCTTGTATGGTGCTGTGTTGTGGGATTATGATATTTGGGACTTGAATCATGCAAACCCTTGAGAAATATAACAATTAGCTAGTGTGTGTGTGTTTTTAACCTTTTGAGGGACTCTCACTTTTTATTTGTTGAAGAGGAATGGAATTGTTATAATTTTTCTTTTAAATTCTTGAATTATATTATGTCATGTGGTAATGATTCATTATGAGAAGCTCGACATTACGACCAACGTATCCAAGGAGAAAAATCAACTATGGAATCAATTAAAGTGGTACAAAATAATTTATGCAATACGTTATGTCTGAATTACTCAATATGTTATTTTATGTCCGACTCATTTAGATTCAGAACTAGTGATAAACATAGTGTGTTATGTAGTTTCATAGTAGTAGGCTAGTTTTTGGTCAGACAATGAAAGTAAAGTTCTCTCTTTAGTAAAAACAATACCAAACCCTAACCTTGTTGTCCAAATTCAGTTCCAATAGAACCTCTGCATTTAACGTATAACTAATAGTGCAAAATTGAAGAAGAAAAATGGCTGGTAAATAAATGATTTATATTTGATGCCTGTTTAGGGCAAGATTGATCAAAATTTGAAGAAGAAGACTGATGGGTCAGATTGTATGTACGGAATGCCTGGCTATTTGACTTGATTTTGTTCTTTTGGTTCTAAGACTATTTGATTGGTTGGTATTAGTGCAAAATTAAGAAAAAATACAAATTAAATACCATGTATAATACCTGATTATTTGATTGGGTGCGCTTAGTTGGTCATACTTGGGTTGGATTAGAATCTATTATTTTTCTATTGGGACTAAATTAGCAAAGATGTAAACATTCTAGGTGACTTTGCGGATATGCGCGTTTGTTGGAAGTATTTTTGTTGATTTTATATATTTTTACTGTGATCTATTCTTGGTAGGTATATTTCTCTTTGAGGGATAACCATGCTCGAAGTCATGGATTATGGAAAGAGATTGAAATCAATCATTAATGACGCAGATTTCAGGATCAAACTCCAGCAAATCAAGGGACAAAGATCCAACAATCACGATCAAGGCTTGTTTGGAAAAGTTTTTCAAACTCCGACGACTAGAAGAGGGGTTGGAAGCAGTAGTAAATAGAGAAGGAAGAGGATTTAATAGACATAAGTCTATAAGTCCATAAGAACAAGACTATTAGCCTTAATGCAGATTTAGGGTTTTAGTTAATCCAGAGTTTTCTTGTAAGGAGACATTGTTTTCCGGAAGTGTTTTCCTTGTGGTTGTAATATCTGGTACTCTTTTCTGTTAGTACCAGAATCATGATAACCAATTCATTAGTGTGCTTAGGTGAGATAAATAAGTGAGTGAAACTTGTTTATCCCACCAAGTGTTGGTTTACGTTATTGTAATGTTTTTCTTGTAGTAGCAAGCACTTTAATAAAAATATCTTTGTGAACCCCCAAGCTAACAACTTGGAGACATGAGTAGATTTGTCGAACCTATATAAATCGTACGTGTTTGTGACGCCCCGACCTTTCGGTTGCTTAAGTGTTATTAATTGCGCGTTTTAAATTTATTTAATTACTTAATTATGTGATTTAAATTGTTATTATTTTGAAATACTTGACAACGTGACTTAGATGAATTATGTGATTAAATGAATTGATTGAATTAATTGATCGAATGTCCTACGTGCGCATGAATGATTTGATCGCGTGACTTTTTCTTTGCTTATGTGACTTGGAATTTCATGAAATTTGTCTATATGCTAAATGTATGTATTTTAATTAATAGCATGAATTTTTTATTTAATTTGGAGGTTATTTAACATGCATCCATTCGAACGAGCCCCTTTATACACTAAATCGACCAAAAATGACCCCAAACGTACACGTACCTATTGGACGCACCTAATAGCCTACCCCACCACTCTATACCCACTTGGAGACCACTCTCCCTCCCTTTTTCAGCCCTCAATACCGGCACACACACCACACTCACCAAACATTTCTTCTTCAACCGAGAGAGAGAGAAAAAAGGTTTTTCCCTCCAAGACCACCATTGTTGTCTCTTCAAACTCAAGCATCACCTTCCTTCTTGCATAACTCATCAAGGTATTACATATTTGAACTCCTTGCACTCTAGTAATCATTTCCATGTAATTATTGCAAGCATATTCCATGGGATTCATTTGTTGGGAAGATTGATGAATAGTAAGGGTTTTGGGGCCATATGTGAATTCTTGTGATAACATGAGTGATGATGGACTTTCTTACACCTTTCTTATTCCTTAAGTGTGAAATTATGATTCTAGGGGTGTATCATGCTTGGTAGTTGGCTAGGGAAGATTTTGCCATTATTTCTCTTGAAGGTTTTGGAGGAATTTGTGGGTCTTTGCATTTCTATGCCTTTCCTTGAATCTAGATGCATGGGCTATGATTGAATTCCTTGGCTAGATGTTGATTGGGGATGATCTTACCTTGGTGTATGAGAAGGGATTAGTTAGGGAAATGCATGATTAAGAGGTTTGATGCTCATTTGTGCAAGAAATATGTTGTATGACTGATTCCTAGCATGAATGATGACCTTGGAGTAGTTTTACCCCCTGAATCCTTATTCCCCTTCATCCCCTTCTTTGGTAATTGTTGAATTTTCGAAGTATGATGTGTGTAAGTGTATTCTTGTGCTAAAAATTTTCTTCCTTCATCCAATGTGCCTTCATTTATGCCAATTTGCTCTTTATGCACCTTTATGACCCTTATATATGATTCTTTGAATGTTTGAGCATAATTCTCATTTCTTGAAAGCCTCTGAATGTTATGATATGATAATGTATGAGTTTTTGACTTCATGAAAGTGTTTAGAATGAATTTGGAGTGTTTATACTTGTTCAAACTTGGTTTTGGCCAAAGGTATGTGAAAAATAGCATTTTAGCCGCATAAGGGTTTCCAATGGCCGTTGGAATTTTGGCCATGGAAACCAACGGCCGTTGATTTGGGCTGAACAGTATACATTTTCTGCATCAAATCAATGACAATTGGAATTCAAGGCAAAGAAACCAACGGCCGTTGATCCTGTCTGTGGTCACGACCAAGGTTTTTCATGCTCTGTTTCGCTTTCGTTTGGCCTTTTCCGCCCCTAACATGTTCCTAATATGTTACATACATGTTTATGAAGGTGTATTGTTAAGCTATGAGTTCTTCATGCTTGAATTTGATTGATATAATGTTCATGTATGTGTTAAGTGCCTTGTGACAAGATTTGGGGTTCTTTGGATGTGCTATGTCCGAATTGTACGTTCGTGTGCCCTTGTTGCTTTTATACGTACATGAATGCTTCTATGTTTGGAATGTGGACCTTATATGCTTTTTTGCCTTGTGATTCTTATGGCTTGTATTCTTTATGCATGCTAACGATTGAAATTGCCTTGTTTGAAATAATGTATGAAAGATATGGAAATGAATGATTCAAAGAATGAGAGAATGGTTGAATGATAACGTGATGGATCTTTATTTCCTTGTATGCATCTCTCATCATGTCATAGCATGTTGAGCATCTTATTTGGTCATGTTGAGTCTCAGAATGTGTCATGTTGTCTTTTACACAGTTTCTCCAGGGCAGAGATGTGCCGGGTTTGTAAGACTTGTCTTCTTATCTTCTTGGTTGGGTCGGTAAGGTGTAAAGGTGGGTTTCTCTTCTACTAGTTATGAATGACCCAATATATCCCAATGTGATCATTTTAAGCCAAAGGTAATACTTATATATATATATATATATATATTGGCTCATTTTAAAGGTGTCATTGATTTATTGGTTAAACCCCTTTTTCTTTACTGAATTCCCACCTAAATTTTTGGCGAGAAAAGAATGAATGCACAGAATGGGGCCCAAGGGCTTAATACACGTGGCTATCCGGGGAGGCATAGGGCCGACAGTGATCCCGTATGTTAGTCCCACAATGAAATGCCGTAACCAAACCTCGTTATGAGTTTTAGCGAGGAATGGCCGACGAGTGCCATCTGGGAAGTCATGAAACCCTTTTGGTCAATGCATGGGTGGATTGGGTCTAGCTAACCTGCCACCAACAGAGTAAGGAGTATATGTTTAATGAACGTATGTATGAATGAATGATTGAAAGAAAGAATGAATAAACGAAAGAAAGAAAGAATGTATGTATGAATGAATGACTGCTTGATCGCTAAAGAATGATTGAATGAAATGTTAATGCACACACAAGGTGTTCGGGAGTGCCCACTCGCGGGGCTCACGTAAAGATCGCATGTATGAATGATTAATGAAATGAATGATAGTTGTAATCCCGGTCGTTGTGTTTATTTGTTTTCATCCATTTGGAAAATGCTTTGAAAACCTCGAACGGGATTATAGCTTGCATGTGTGGGTGCTTAAATACCGTGATATTATACTATTATGCCCTGTTTTATACCCACCAGTCTCCTATAGACTGAACCCAACTTTGTTTTCAGTTCTTGCAGGTTTGGAGTGCTAGGCGGGTAGTGTCGTGTCGGGTCTACGTTTAGAGTTGGTCGTTACGCACTCATTGTATGTTGAATCATGTTAGTTTGTATGAATGTAAGAATGACACATGTTTGAATGTTGTATTTTATTGTTGTATTCGGGGCAGGCTTCCAGGGACAGAATGAACCCGTACTTATGTTTATGTATGGAATTTCGGGACTAGGTATCTATGTTAGTTGAACTGTTGTTGATATTATTGTTGTTGTTGATTTTATGGCATGCTTCCACATTTGTGCATTTGCATATCTGTGTTTTTGGTTTTGAAGTTTAGCTCCAGCCTGGCATAGCCTGTGAGTGATTCTCCGTTCGCTGTGAGCTTGGTTCATGTATGGACTTTCCATTTCATGGGTGAATCGGGCTCATAGTGTGGGGGTTGTGACACCATTTACTCAGGGTGTTACATTAATGATCAACCGAACCTAGGGATTTTAGGATTGACATCCAACCTTTTGCCGCGAGAAATCTAATATCTAATCTAAAAAACAAATAAAATAAAATAAAAGGTACAGAAATACTAATCGATCGGAAAAGGAAGTCCTAATCCTTTTCAACCACTAGGTGAAAATATCAGACTTTTTTCCTTCTCTCACTCTATGGCTAATTAATTACCTCTTTTTTGAAAAAAAAAACCTTTTTTAATTTCGTTTTATTAGGTGAATTTATTACCTAATATAAGTATACATAAGCTCCTACATCATAAAATACACCTAGCATAACACCTAAACTCCCCATAATTATGCCCTACATTACTCATCAGCCTTAGTCACTACATAAACTCTTAGAAATTGTAAGGTAAGTCCCTAAAGCATACCTATAAATACCCATCATCATTTCATTTCCAAGAACACACCACAATCACTCCACTCTCTCCATATTTTCGGCCCCTCTCTCTCTATGCATAAGTTATTACTTACAGGAGAAATTAGGACCGAGTCGTGGAATCTACATGACTATTTCTGACTACCGGTATAGGTGAGCCGGTATAGGTGAGGGTTAAAATATATTCAATTGGGATCATGCTTCTACCTATATATCTATACAAAAACTATTTTTAAAGCCTACCCAGTATTTATGATTTATTATCCTATATACATAATACTATACTAGAATATCCCTTTTCAAGGGAAAAATACTTTTACGCCGGAATCAACATTTTACCAAGTCACTATATACTTTAAGTACACTTTATCAAAACCTTGATTCCTGGAAAGCAAGCAAAATATTATTTCTTGATTATTATTATGGGCCCCAGCGCTTAAACCGTGTCGAGCAATTACCCTGAAGGTATCGGGCCGAGGGTATTGTTGGTGACCGGACCGCCACTTACACTCTTGAAAGTAGTTTAACTGGATGTTAGTTATTCCACGCCAAGTTATAAGGGAACAATACTTCCCTCATCATGTTATTGCCACTAGGGGTAGTTCCCACAACACTGGAGCAAGGGGATATTATCTTATTAGTTTTATTAAAGTATCGGCACCATGTACAGTGTCGTTACTGTTTTTACCAAATATTCATGGAGTTACGGGGAAAGAGGCCTAGCTTGCGGGCATTAAAGTTTATATTACAAACGGTTCATATTTCTATAAATATTCCAAATTACCCACATCCCTATTTTAATAATTATTATGAACCGTTTCATATTTGCTATACCCTATTGCTAATATTTAGGTCAAGATCTTCTTGATCCTATATTTGTATCCATGTATATATATACATATATTTATAAGCTATCACATCTCTCACTTAGTCACTTTGACTAACTCCTCTCGCCTATTTTAAATGCATGATTTCAGGGATCAAGGGAACGACTACTAGAGGTATCTTGAAGCATTAAGATGGCAAGCCTAGTAGGTCTGAACTAATTCTAAGATCACTTAGTTCTGATCATATTCTATATCTCAAATCAATTATTCTCATATTTTACACCAGTATCCCGTCATGTTACACTCCCCTTCCATGTCAGTTGCTTCGATCAATAATAGTAGTACTTGTTCTTATGTGCAATAACACCTTTGTCCTTACAAAGTTTTAAAAATTCTATCTTTCGCTGCACTATAGCCTATGCTCTATTTCAAGTATGATCTTATCCGTTCGCCGTAGTATTTCTTGGGTAAAGGGACCTATCCTTTACTCGGGGAGTATTGCGGTGCGGGGGTTGTAGTGCTAGGGGAGGCGCTACACCAGCACCTCAACTTTATTTCGCTTTATCACATCTACCTTTATTTTTTTAGATTACTGTCATCCTCCCAAATATATTCTTTTGAGAGATCTACACTCTACGAGACTTGCATTTTTGGTGATGTTGGTTGAATCAATTGTTACAGCAAAACGCTATTTTCATAGATTGACATTCACCACTACTTTTTTTTTAAGTTAAGTTATTTATTTTGGTTTTTGCATAAAAATTTTGTCGGAATGAAAGTTTAGTTATTTTTGTTAGAGATCAATTTTATCTATACTATTATATTAAGTGCGAGACCTATTTGGTGGCGTAAACTTTTTAATTTTATTTTTTTCATAGATTCTAACCACGTACTTTTGCAGTTTTCTTCCTAATCTCTTCTATTTTCAACGGACTCTCAAATTCTTTTCTTTTTTCTTTCAATTTCTTTTGTTATTTATTTATTTATCACGTATTTGTTTAAATTTTATTTTTTCATTTATTTATCATAAAACTATATTTATATTAAAAATAGTTATAAATTAAGTAAATATATTAAAATTTTTAATTTAATATTTTTTTCCACACGCACATCGAGTATGCAGGGTCACTAGTCATTATTTAATCTTCCCTATAAAAATTGATATTCAGTGTAAGATTAAAAGTGTAGTCCATCACTTTTGACAATTACAACTTGAACTAGCATTTGTTCCTAGCATATTCAACTTGCATTGTTTCGATCTGTGTCGCGTTGGCTGTACTTTTTTATGTAATAAAATAATAGTTTTTTTAATAATATAATAGTTGATATATTCTTAAAAAAACTAATTCTTTTTTTTAAAGCATAAAATTACACAGTACGCTCTTTAAATAATTAGGTCCCTTTTTTTTCCCCTTGTGGAATAACTTTTCTAAATCCAAAGGTTGGTATTGTAATATTATTATTTTTTAATTTTTAACAATGTAGATTACAAAATAACTAAAAAAAAAAATGTTACAATAAAGACAATGGATGACAGGTTGGACACAGCACAAGTTCACACAACAGCCTTCACTAACTTGCGGCCCATGTTCCGATATCTCGCGCGCCACACCTAATTAATATGTGGCGACACGTTTGCGTGCAAATTATAAAACCATTATTTCTAGCGTCCAACTTTCTAGTCAAGTCACTTACCCTCCCTCTATTTTGGGTTTTCTCTTTTTCTTTAATTAATCCATCCACGTCATCTACCCGACCCTAATCCTCTGTACTCGATACTATTTTATTACTTTGACCTCTTCCAGGTTCTATCCACCACGTGTCAGGGCTTGTGGAGCTGTCCAATAAATGGACGGTGGTGATTGCTTAAGGACATGTGGCGGAATGCGGCAGCTATTCCCGTGATATTTCCTACCAACTCACGAGTGGTGATATGCGAGATGATACTTTGTTGGGCTGTTCTTTCTATTTAAATTAAATTTTTTATTAACATTTTTTCTTATATCATTCTAGTATAATTTTAAGGTATTTTGTTTGAGTTTCAGAAACATTTTAACCCTAAATTAGAAACTTTTACAGTATTTGAATCAAATTTGAGGTAGAGCTTTACACTTATGTGATTCAATTCTATTCAAACTCAACCTCTTCCTCTTAGATAAACATAAAATGTATTAATAAATTGTTTTAAAAAAATGTATCAATAAATAAATAAAATAAAGAGAAAAAAATAGTTGGAGTATAAAAATAAATTTATTTTTTTAAAATCATTTATTAATATATTTAATTAATCTATGAAATAAGAAATCTAATATCGCCTGCAAGACATAGATTTATTACAATGTAAAAGGTTCAATTTGATTTTCATAAATTGTTATACGAGTGCTTGGCAATTAACACCTGATTTATTCTTAAATTTAAGAGTGACCTCCTTATAAATTTACGCATTATAAACTTTTGGGAGGGACACCAGCCATTTAATGGCCGAATGTGGAACTCTTAGCTCTTAGAATTGAGATTCAATCTTTTGCTCCAAGAAATTTAATATCTAATTTGAAAAACAAATAAATAAAATAAAAGGTACAGAAATACTAATCGATCGTAGAAGGAAGTCCGAATCCTTTTCAACCACTAGGTGAAAATATCAGAACCTTTTTCCTTCTCCCACTTTATGGCTAATTAATTACCCATTTTTATTTTTTCTTTTTTTCTTTTACCAAAAAAAAAATAAATAAATATTACCCTTTTTTAATTTCGTTTTATTTTTTGGGTTTCGAGTTACCTACATAAGGGAGGGTTCTCTGGTTACAGTTCGCCATCGTTGAACTCGAACCAATTCAAACGCATCAGCAAACCTTTCTATTCTGTTTCATTCCCTTTCTCTCCGGATTGTTTCTCTGTTTCTGTTTCTGTTTTCATCAATGGCGTTCAAGAAAACATTAGCTCAACGCCTTTTCGGTATTTCAAGGATCACCACCAACGCCGCCATAACCAGCTGCCGCATCTCCTGCCCTTGCGCCGCCGCACAATCCAAATCGCTCAATCATCAGACGAGTAAACTCGCTCCCGATCCAGGAGATAACGGAATATTCCGGCGATACCTCCACCGCTACCCGGCGGCGAAATCCCCTGAGATTCCCTTCCTTCCGACGGGGGAGAAGCTTCTGGAGAAGCTCCGCGAGATGGACATTTCCAGGGACAGGAACAGGCTTGACGTCCTGAATCCTGTTCCGGCGGCGGAGGAATCGGCGGAGGGGAATTTATCGGTGAAGGACGCCGTGAAGATTCTCAAATTGTCGCAGCTTGAAACTGTGAAATCGAGGCTGAGGCAGATTGAGAAGGATTGCATTTCGTATTCGGAATTCGTGGAGATTTGCGCCAAGGACTGTTCGAGAGTCGATCAAGGAGTGGAATTCGCCCAAATGCTTGACCAATCCGGGAGCGTGATTGTGCTTGGGAACAACGTGTATCTCAGGCCCGAACAGGTTGGTTTTCCCCCTTTCGATTCTCTGTTTCCATCATTCTTTTGATGACATTGTTGATTGATGTGGATGGAATACGTTACAGATTAAGAGCAATGGGATTAGATTAAAACCTAGTTCTTTGGTGATTAGGGC
>JBBMKE010000010.1:12786604-12797410 GCA_037834125.1 Lippia alba | reverse complement strand
CCGCACAATTTTATGGAATTCCATAATGAGCTGGTTCACTCTGAGATCACCAGCTTTTCTCCGATTCAAGATAAACAGCACGACTTGTGCATCGATCTCAATCCACAAGTTATTGCATCCCATTTTCTCAACAAGTTTGACACCTTGGATCAACGTCGAAATCTCAGTTGTTACATTAGTGGCTATCCCGATGCCACTGCTAAAAGCACAGATTGCATTCCCCATATTATTGTTGATAATGCCACCTATCCCAGAAGGGCCCGGGTTACCTCTTGACGCGCCATCCATGTTGAGTTTCAGTTGGTCTGGCCGAGGACGCAGCCATTTAACATAATTACAATTTATAAATACTTATTTTGACAAAAATATATCACTCCACCACCCTACAAAATTCTGGAAATTACAAAACACTGTCCATACATTATACATACATCCTTACAATTATAGTGGCCCATTTAAATATAAATGTAGCCCAAAGATGAACTGACACTGTTGCAGAGCCCAACATTTAATTACTTTACTAACATGGACCTGATGAATTTCCGGTTAATTGATTTTGTACGTATTTTGTCCAAAAATAAATAAATTGATTTCAACGTATATAATATATCAAGTAAGAAATGTGGTAGATAGTACATATGTATAGGGCAAATTATACCCAGGTCCCATGAGGTTTGGGATAATTATAATTTACACCCTGCACTTTGAGAAATTACAAATTAGTCCCTAACTTTAACGAACAGTTTGAGATTCCTGAACTCCATTAGGGTTCCGTCAAATTTTAGGTTTGATCTTCCGAAAATGCCCTCAGGGACTATATTGTTGAATGACTTTTGTTGAGGGATCGTTTTGTTAGAGCACGAAAAATTTAGGGACTATTTTGTAAAACTAAATATGATATGCAATAATTTAATAAATACTAGTATTGCTAATATATATATAAATATTTTCAATAATAATCAATTATAATTTATTTTTTACTTTTTATAAAAAATTATTATTAATATAATAAATACTAATATTGCTAATTATTATATAGATATTTACCAATTAACCATTAAATATTTAAGAGAAATTTAGAAAAATAAAAATAAAACAACATATATACGTATAATAAAATTAAAATATACCTTTTTATTTATTCAATCTTTTCTTCCCCACTTCTATTAAGTAAAAGATAAAAAGGGAAATAGAAGATTTAAATTATAAATATTATAATTATTTATAAATTGTATTTTAACTTATATTACAGTAATTAAAAAATTTTAAATTAATAAATTGGACTGGTATTGGTGGTGGGCGACGGTGGTGAAATAAGATTGGACTAGTGTTGGTGGTGATATGTTGTAGTGATGGCATGGCACAAGTGGTGGTGGTGCAAGTGACAATAATAAAAGACAGAAAAATAAATAAAAAGAGAAAAAAATAAAATATTTTGTATTTTAAAAAAATTGTGATTTTCGTCCCATAAATTACTCACTTTTTAATTTTAGTCTCAATAATTATTAATTTTACAATTTCAATCCCGTATTGTCTGGTTTTTTGTAAGTTACGTCCCATCATTCATTTTCTGTCAATTGCAAACAAAGATAATTACAATTTATCCCTTCTAAAATATTTTGTTCTCACTTGAGGAAAAAAAACATTTTGCTCTCATATATGTAACTAAAATAAATTTAGTAATTTGTATCAAATAATTTTTAACTATATTGATATAGCATGTATACATATATTATTTACCTTTAAAAAAATAAATAAAATTTATTAATTTAAAAAAAATAAAATACACTACTAAGAAAATAAAAAATATATACACATGATGGTTTTATTTTTAAATTATATAAGAAAAAATCAAAAAGAAAAAAAAATATTTTGGAAACCTATAGGCTCTATGTATATATATAACTCACTCACACATATTCACACAAAATAAAATTATAACAAAAGAAAAATAAATCAAACTCCCACAATCCTCTCGATGGTTGGGACGAAAATTAAAAAGTGGGTAATTTATGGTACGAAAATAATAATTTCTGCTTTAAATTATATATGTAATATTTAATAATTTAATATAATTATTAAGAGCATTTTAATGACTAACTCAAAATTATATACATAAAGTATAAATATTAAAATAACCTTTAACATTTAATAGACTAACAAGAAAATATTTATATACAACAATATTATATCCATTCCCTTCAAAATATATTATATTCATTAAATTGACAGTAATTTTGTTTTAAAATAATTAATAAAAAAATTGTATTTAATTATTATTGAAAATATTTATAATTATTAACAATATTATTATTTTATTAAATTTTTACATATCATAATTAATTTTATAAAACAGTCCCTAAACTTTTCATATTTTAACAAAACGACCCCTTAATAAAAGTCATTCAACAATATAGTCCCTGAGGGCATTTTCGGAAGACCAAACCTAAAATTTGACGGAACCTTAACGGAGTTTAGGGATCTCAAACTGTTCGTTAAAGTTAAGGACTAATCTGTAATTTCTCAAATGCAAGGTGTAAATTGTAATTACCCTAACCTTAGGGGACCTGGGTGTAATTTGCCTATATATATATATATATATATATATATATCAAATTTTAAAAGATACATGTACGTCATAATATAACAAGAAGAAACTATGTTTAGCGCCTAATACTGGTTGGCTCAGGTTAAGACTTCTTTCTTGGTATCAATAACTCTGAATTTAAAATTTTCTGAACACAAGAAATGTGTGTTTAACGAATTAACAATATATCATTAACATCATTTTCCATTTATTTAAAGAGTTTTAGTTTTCTACATTATATCCGAATTAACGAATATGTGTAAATGATATTATCTCTTATGCAGAATTTTGAGAAATGTGATTCTCCTTGTACACACTAATTAAATTCTAATCCATAATAACTAATAATTTAATCCAATCTAATGAGATCACGGTGCCTTATGTTTTGTCGATATAATTGTAATTTGTTTTTTTTACCACCCGCCGAAGAGGCCAAAAACTAAGCTAACCCAGCCAAAACAATATCCAAAACAAAGTTCGGAATAATTTTTCTGCATTGTAATTTGTAGGAGAAAGAAGTGCAACTTATATGGTTCTTCGTCTCTAAATCTTTTAATTCAATGTGATATTAATGTGTAGCCTATGATGTGAACTCTTGGGAAAATATTATTTTAATATATTGTGTTGTGTCGGATACTTGTTCGGCATTGTATTTGATGCTCGTTCCATGAAAAATTTAAGAAAAAGTTCGTATTGTCATACTCATATCCTATTGTGTCAATATCTTCGTATTATCCGTGTTTGTATCCATATTCGTACATTATAGATAACTCATGTATCAGTTCAAACTTAAAATTGCAGTTCCAGTGTCCATTCAAAATAGTTTTATTCTTTTACTCGATGAGCTCGTCAAGGAAAAGCTAGACTACCCAGCCTAATTTCGATATTTTTTGTTTTATAGTTCATTTTTATAGGCCGTGTCGGAACGAACCACTTTGGGTGTAAAGTTCTCCCTACCAATAATAATTGTATTTTTATGAACTCAAATTCAAAGACTGATTAATCTAGTAGCATCAAACCGCTAAATGCGCTCCTTATTTATTTATATTTCAATCTTTTCTTTATTACTATTCCTTTTCTCTTTAACTAACATTTCCAATTAGTTGAGCATTCCGCAATCACATGGTCAAAAAGTGTATATAGCTGCAAGGGTTACTTTACTTCCCTATACACACACAACGTGGTCTCATCATCATAACAAAGTTAAGATCACTCTCATCACACTACTCATTGTTCAATATTCAGTGACTTTCTTTTCCACATTTGGTTTTACTTTCGTTATAGATAAAATATTAGGCGAAAAACGGCTGCTTTCACTAATTTTGACTGTTGGTTGGTGGTCCACATATGCTGTATCAATTTCCTTGTTAAAAAAGAAGAGGAAAAAAAAGGATAAAACAAAGATCAGAGAATAGTGCATAGTGTGTTGCCTTCACTCTTTGAGATTACGTCTTTATCTTTCCTTTTCGATCGTTTTCTGAATGATGAGGATGATAATTGGTTTTCTTTGGTTTGTTTCTATACGTCGTTCGAATGATAAGGATGATAATTGGGTTTCTTTGGTTTGTTTCTATATCTCTATTTTAATTCGGATAGTGTCGGGTTATTTAGATGTAGAACTTTTCGGACGCACTAATAATATATGTGTTGAGGGAAGATCCTAATATTTGGGCCTAAAATAGGCCCAAATATGGATTAGCTCGCCGAAACTGATCAATTTACTTATACCGAGCTAATTTAGTGAGAACTAAGGGAGAAACGGATGTATAAAAGCATGAATGAAGAAAAAGTATAGAAAATATGTATAAGAAAGAAGTATAGGACTAATCTTTTAGAGTGTGGGCAAGATAAAAACTAAATATTGACGATAAGAACGAACGTGGAATAAGGACATAAAGAATATTCAAAAGGAAATACTCGTCATTATTATAAAAGAAGAATTAGGAGGATCGTTGGAGAACAAACACTAAAAAGAGTTAAAATGAAGTAACACTAAAAAGAGTTTAAAATGAAGGAAAAAGAGAAAATGAGCGATTTGGATATGACCCATCAATATGTTTTCTTACGGCATGATTGGTATGAATGAATGGAATGAGGTAGTAAATGAATGAACTTTGGAATGGAATGAACAATGGAATAGAATGACTTTAATTATTATAGAATTCCTGTGATTGGTACATTCAGTAATATGGTTCGAAATGAAATAAAAATTTTAAATTCATTTCATTCATATTATTCACAAATAAAAATATAAATAAAAATATTAATAATATTATGATTAAGTACATGACTAAAATATTTTATATATTAATATTATTTTATTTTATTTTATTTTTAGCAACAGTATATTATATATATAATATGTAGGGCTAGGCGTTCGGGTTGGGGAATTCGGGCCCCGTCCCGACCCGATCGGGTATTTTCTGATCGGGACGGGGAGTTCGGGAAATTTTGAGTTCGGGACGGGTACCCAAATCCCGAACAACATTTCGGGCTAGGGATTGTGGAGTGATTTGGTACCCGTTTTCCCTGATCGGGTACCCAAACTCCTCGAACTTGAAATTAAAAAAAGAATATATATATATATATATACATAATGTATATTTTGTCTAACATTATTTGCCAATTTGTTTTCAGTGCTCACCGTGTATGAATTCTCTAATCTCACTATCAGATTCTCACATCATCAATTCATCGTCTTCGCTTCTCAAGAATTTGAAATTCTTCTCTTCTTTCATGCCACAACTCACAAGTCCACAACCCAAATCATAGATCTCTGTTCTTCTTCACGAATGGCCACAACTCAGCAAACCAAGCCACCTCTCTATTGTTCTTCACGAATGGTCACATCTCAGCAACCCTACACCAACGCCATTTCCAGTCATCGCCGCCCATTGACCACCGCCGGAAATCCACCGTTCCAAATCTAGCAGCCACTGGCCCCTACCCAACGGCACCAATACACCACCAATTTTAACAATTTGAGTTCTATTTGTTTAGCCCTAATTTTTAACGATTAAAAAACTTAATCACAGATCAATTCCAAAAGAGATTTGGCCCAATAGTTTAATTGATTGGATCTTGGAAGCCCATGTAGGCAATCACAAAATAGGCCCAATTATAATGCTGAAAAAAGAGAAAAGAAAAATCAGTCGGGCTCCCGGAGCCCGACCCCGAACCCGTCCCGACTCCCGAACTCCCCGACTAGTCGGGTACCCAATATTTTCGGGACGGGCTCGGGCACCTAATTTCTCATCCCGATCCCAAACTCCCCGAATCCCGAACTCCTCGTCCCGCGCCCACCCCTAATAATATGTATGTGTGTGTGTACGCGTGCGTGCATGTGTGTGTGGGAAAGAGAAATGGAGAGAGATATTTATATATAAATATAAATATTATAAAATATTAATATTTTTATATGAGATTTTACTATATTTAATGTAATACATAATTTTCAAAATAAATTTAATATAAGTCTTAAATTTAATTTTTATAAAATATTTTAATTTATTATGCATATCTATAAATTTACAAGTAAATAAAAAATAATATATTGAATATGTACTTTAAATATATAATATATTTATATTTGTATTTATATATTTTAATATAAATTTAATATAATTTATTACACTTTTAACGTGATTATAAATTCGTAATAATAAAAAAATATAATATATATTTAACACATATGGGGAGATTACATAAAAAATAAATAAATTTTGGAGATTATAAATGACTAATATCATGGGGTACCTAAGGAATGGATAAACTCATGTTTGTGGTAATGGACATTACCTCAGTAATGAGCATTCCCAATCACTTTGTGTACCAATCAAGGGTTTAGGAATGGACGTAGGAATGATTATTCCATTCCCATTCCATTCCATCATACCAATCATGCCGTATGTTTTCAAAATATTTAATACCGAACCCTGAAATTTTTTGTGTTGGTAGAATACTAATTTTCTTTATTTATTGAACGCGAAATAACTAATTTAATCTTTTATATTTTAATATTGATTATCTCACATCTCTCTATATGCGGTATGCCCTTTTTTATATTTTTTTATCCAGTTCTTCATGCAATTTTTATTTTGTATAGAGTTCCGTTGCATATAAAAAAATATTGAACAATATAGAAAGATTTGAAATGATGTATATCAAAATATAAAAAAGTAAATTAGTTGTTTAGCATCCAAGGAATAGAGAAGATGAATATCTAGAAATTTCTAGGGTTCGGCATGTAAATATTTTGAAAACATAGGGTTTTGTATAACACATGATTTTTTTTGTTCATTTCGCATAACACGGGAGGTATGGTGAAAATAACTCGATATTATATGTTATATAGATTAATCAAGCTTTATGTAATATTGTAAAATCGAAGTTTTATAACTTTATAATGATTATTATGGATATATTATGATTTTTGATCATTCAATCAAAGCAACATAAATATAGCAAAAAGGGACATAGAATTACGCAGCAGCAATGGAGTCAAAATTTAGAACACCACCACAGCAGCAGGATTTTCATCTTTTTCTACCCAAAAAAAAAAAAAGGAATCCTCGGAAAGGGACGGACTGCTTTCTCGGAAATGGGCGCCCAGAGTCCATGCTGACCATAAATACAGAAACCACTCACGAAAAGATAAAAACACATCAATTTTGGTGCTATTCCGCAATTTCCCATCTCTTTTGGGCACTCATGCAATTTTTCATAATCTTGTTCATAGCACCTTGGTATACTTGTTTTGTTTGTACCACAATTGACAACTATATTGTCATGCAACATTACACAGAAATGGAAAGAAGTAACTACCCCTTTTTCATCTAAAAGATTATTAAAATTTAATTTACACTCGCTAACGAGATTAATATGTACTTGTTCTAAATTCTAATGCTAATCTATCACTAACCTCCGAAGTAACAATCAAAAGAAGAAAAAAGAAAAAGAAAAGAGAAATAAAAAACTCATTCCTTAAATATCTTTTTCTTTGACCAGGTCCATCTTCTCCGCCACCGAACCCGGATTATCGCCGGCGGTTGCGGGCTTTCTTCGCCGGAGATACATTTTCACGTAGAAATTCAAGATCAGAAACAAAATCGCGCCGTTGAGAATCGAATTGAAACCCCACGCCCCAATCCCGTTGCATCCTCCCTTGAGAAAATGGAGGAGGAGAACCCCAAAATGGCACACCAGATTGCAGCTCAGCAACGCCATCTGACAATTCACCACGAACGGGAAACACGCCCCGGGCAATCCAATCGCCGTCCAAAATCGATACCCGTACACAATCGAATACACCAGCGTCGTCGACAGGATCGCCAGGACCTGGAACGACTGCGAGAATTCGAGCCACAAGAAAGACATGAAGATCAGGATGGAGTGGTTGAAGAGCTTGAAGAAGGAGAGCTCGCGGTAGCGGAGGATGGTGATGAAAATCCGGAGCGCGTGGAGGAAACGAGAGAGGTAGTAGGCGTAGGACCAGAAGAAGACGCGGCCGGAGGGGCGCGTGCCGAGGGGGAAGCAGAGGAGCCACTGGAACGGGGTGGTGCCGGAGCGCCGCCACAGCCACCGCGTGTCGCGGATCTCGGCGAGGGCGGAGAGGGAGGTTCCGCTGAAGATGGTGGCGGAGATGAGGGCCATGCAGAGGGAATGCGCGGCGGGGAGGGGGCCGAGGGGGATGGGGCGGGTGCGGCGGGAGACGGCGAGGAGGAGGAGGTGGAGGAGGACGGCGGCGGAGACGTAGAGCGCGAGGGAGGTGAAGAGGAACGACCACGTGGAGCCCCAGGATTGGGAGTGGCTCCATCGGAATCCGACGATGGAGGGGTGCTCCGAGAGGTAATACCTCAGGCGGTGGAACGACGGCGTCATCGGCGGCGAGACGCCGTGGTCGGCGGAGGATTGCGGTAATGGAATGGATCCGAAGGTTGCGTTGGGATTCTTGGGTTGGTTTTTGTGTGATTTGAGTGAGAAATCGGAATAGGTTTTGAATGGAAGGGGGCAATTTGTGGTGCTGAGGAGGCGGCGATGGCGAATGATAAATGTGGAGAGAGACAGAGAGAGAGACAGAGAAGGAGACGTGGAGGGGCGTGATTGGTTATTTTGTTGAGCCATTTTTACATTGTCTGCATTCTTATTTTTGTCGTTTAACTATAACTAAATTTTATTATTTTTTTTGATAGTACTTGTTGCTTTCTATTTTAAAAAAATTCTAAATGAAAGGTAAAATATTTATTTATTCTTCATTTTTCGCTAACATGATATAAAAATTCAATGATCACGTATCTAAATTTCTAAATGTTATATATTTTTCGCAATATTATGTATATATATCGTTTGGGGAAAAATATACATCATTTGAGGATTTAGTTACATGATCCTTGAGTTTTTATATCACGTTTACAAAAAATAAATAATAAACAAACATTTTGTCTCTCATCTGGGGAGTGAAGTCATTTTTTTTTTAAATGAAAAATAAATAAACATTTGATTCCCCATTTAGGGATTTTTTGGAAATTTTTGGATAACTAAATTAGTGAATTACATTTAACTCCAGCACAGTTGGTTATATTTATATTTAGTTATATAATGTTTAGTTTTAAACATTATATTTTTGACTCATTATAATTTATTATCCGGTCACATCCTTTCTCATTCATAATCTTAATTCTTATGACTGATTAAAACTTTTTAAAATAATCAGTAGTAAAAAAGATTATGATATCACCAACACTATGTCACTGGTGATTCTCATATTTTTAAGTATAGACAATATAATCATAATAATTTAATAAAATTTGTCGGTTTTCATATTAAGAAATAATTAGATTTGACTACCCTATATTTAGGCTTAACTACAATGCAATTCATTTAAATTTAAAAATTATATTTTAGTTTCTAATTTTGAGAACCGTTTATGGTCTTTGAAACCCCTTTAAGATTTCGTAATGTCATTCTAAAAATATCATTGATTTGTTGTTAAATTCATAATTTGTAGGAATCATTTTGTTTATATTTGTAAATTGTATGGATGATTTTGTAATGTTAGTCATATATTTAATGTAACAATAATTGAGTCATCAGGGGTATAAGTGTATTTTTATAAATTTTGTTAGAACTCTCGGATCAAACAAGATTTATAGGGATTAAAATATAATTTTTCAATTTCAATGAATTGTATTGTATTTAAACCTAAATGTAGGAGAGTTACATGTAAATCATTTATTTTAAAATTAAAAGTCATATATTTTAGGTAATTCGATGGTGTTATCAGGTTTTAAGGGAAAATTTGCGAATTTCCAATATAATAGAGTTTGATTGCTTCGGACCCCAAACTCATGGGATTGACCAAGTAGTGAATTATAGGGAGTTTGATCATAATGAGGTCGCAAACTCCCCTTATCTCTATAAGGTGAAGTACAATATAAATCATTTGTAAGTGTTCGCTAAGCCCAAACACACTCTCAATCTTGAATTGAGGCGTCATCCCCTCAACCTAAATTTTTTAAGAAAAGTATCCGAAAAAGATGGAGTTACAAAATGGGAGAAACCGAAAGAGGGATGGACCAAAATAAACTTTGACGGAGCGGCTTTCCGTATCAAGAATGCGTTGGGTATTGGGATAATGGCACGAAACTCCAATAGCTTTTAAATTTACAATATACTCCATTTTTTTCAAACTTATTTACAGGATTTTTCTTCATCCAATATCCCCAAACTCTTCAAAGTAAACAATTCTTTATAACTTATTAAATAGTGAATCTAATTTTTTCAAATAGAAGTAAACTACTTCTAATACTTTAGAAACGGAAAAATCAATTCCCTTCGTTCTTTATTTATTTATTTATTATTTTTTAGTTTATTACGGTAATACTTCAAAAAACGAAAAATTAATTCCTTTAGTTCTTTTTATTTAGGGAAAATTACATCCAGGTACCCTGCAAATATGCATAATTATAAATCAGTCCAACATTATACGAAATTACAAAAACCACCCTATAGTTTGTGTTCAGTTTGAGGTTCCTGGAACTATTAGGGTTCCGTCAACTTTTTGACCATGAAATGACTAAAATATCCCTCAATATTTTATTATTATTTTATTTTTACCAAAGTACCCTTAGGGACTGCAATGTGATTGTTGTATTTGTCAGGGGTCGTTTTGTTAGAAAATATAAACTATTTATCTTTGTGTTCAAATTATATTAATATTA
>JBBMKE010000010.1:12774515-12786504 GCA_037834125.1 Lippia alba | reverse complement strand
TTTTATAACTTAAAAATAAAAATTTTAAAAAGACGAGATTAATTTGATATTTGCACTTAGGATATTAAAAAATATTTCCAAAAAAGTAGAACTTATTTTTTTATTTATTGGATATATAAATTTTGTTATCTTTTTAATATTAGATATATAAAGATTTTTTTACTTTTATTGATCATACCATAAGTTTATGTGTTAGAAAATCTAATAAAATTTTACACGTGTCACCCATTCGATACGCCCACTCGATACGTGGAGTATGAGATGAAGCACCAAAATAGGACGGAAGATCCGGTGGCCTAAATAAGCATTCTCTTAGATAGTTTGAGTGGACAAATAAATTTTGTCTATTTTAATTATTAAAAGAAAAAGCAATCCACTGCCTCCAAAATGGTACCCGACCTATATATAGAAGTCAGAGATTCCATATGTAAATGCCAAATGGCCGGGTGACTCTGGATTGGACATGACTTGAGTGATGAATTTTTTTGCACTTTTTGGGTAGTTTATGAAAATTTTAAAAATACTTGTCAATCAAACGAGTTACAAAACACTTTACACAATATATTAGTTTGGTTTTTTTTCTAATTTTGGACTTTTTTTTTTCGATATATTGTACTTTTGATGTAACTTTTTTGTGTAGTGCAATTTTGGGGTTTTTCGCTTCTCCCAAATGCGGAATTACTGTGTAAATAGTGATTCCGCTTTTGGAAAAAGTGGAATCATTGTAGCGAATAGTGATTCCGTTATGTGTCTGTTCATTGCAATCGTAATTTTTTTTGTTAAATCCGCTTTGAAATCACTATTCGCTACAGTGATTCCGCTTTTGCCAAATGCGGAATCACTATTTATACAGTAATTCCGCTTTTACAAAAAGCGAAAAACCCCAAAATTGCACTACACCAAAAAGTTACACCAAAAATAAAATATACTACAAAAAAGGCACCAATTTTAGAAGTTCACCTATTAGTTTTGCAAACTTATCTACTTATAATATAGTTATTTTGGGGGAATCAGGGAAAGTCTCCAAAGGATTCAATTTTTAGTTAACTTTCCATTTTCAAAATCATTTTTGTTTATTTCTCAAATGAGATTCAAAATTTTAGTTAACTTTCCATATTGTACAAAATATACTACATATTACGAAAAATATATAACATAATGCGATTTAAGTACTGCATTTTTTAGTTTTTATCCTATATATGCAGTACTTAAATTGCATTATGTTGCAAAAATTTCGCAATATGTAGTATAATTTATACAAAATGGGGAGCTAACTAAAATTTTGATTCTCATCTAAAGAGTGAACAGAAATAAATTTGAAAATGGGGAGTTAATTAAATTTTTTTCTAACCCATCAGGAATTCTTTGAAATTGTCCCTTTATTTTGACCTAAGTTGGATTTGCATTAGAACTTTTTTCCTCTCAGTAAATAGAGTGCTATTAGAATAGATTCTAATAAGTGCCAAATTATTAAATATGTGGGATATAAATATTTTGGCAAAGTTATCATAATATTAGTTTGGCTTGCTACGTTAGGTTTGGATTCGACTATTTTTATTTCTCCGTAAAATAGTTGGCAAACATAATTCTATTTACAACTAGATGGAAGGAACAAATTATTAAATATATCATAAATAATTAGTTTGGCAAACTTATCATAATAAATTTGTAAATAGGGTTCAGACTATACTTTTTGTCCCCCAACAAATAGCACGATAAATTATTAAACATGTGGGATATAATTAACCAACCGCTCCTCAAAAAAAAAAAAAAAAAGAAAAAGAAAAGTGAAGTCAACTGAAATACAACTTATAGTGTCCGTGATTTTATTAGCAATTTAGCACACAATCGCATTCAATCCTTTATTTCACATTAGATCTTTAATTCCATATTTGCATGTAATGCTCCCACCAAAAAACAAATATTTGCATGTAATGCCCACTTCCCTATTATATTACTCTTGCCAATTTTTTTTGTTCAACCAATTTTACATACTCTGCCAATTATGACAAGTAATTAAAGACGAAAATTTGTTTGAACCATCGCATAAGTATTCCCATCACTATAACACATAATTCCCCTTGCACACTTTCAATTCAAAGTTCAAACCATCCCAAAACGATGGCTTTTTCATTGTCATCCGACAGTTTTCCTATCAACAAACTATGCAAAACCCTGCTCGTGATATCAGTCCTTGTAACATATTTGATCTTCATTTTCATTCCGGACGACTTCTCAACTTCTGCTCTTTTCTCAACTTTGAAGAAAAGACCCAAACCAATAACCACCAATCTCACAACATCGGGTTCGGACTTCTAGGGTCGGAAAGAGCGTGGCACCACAGAAAAGCCTACATAGAATAATGGTGGAGACCAAATGCAACCCGTGGATTTCTAAACTTGGACAAAAACCCCACAGGCGACCTTATTCCTTGGTACAATGCATCACCGCCTTATAGAATTTCACAAGACCTCACAGAATTCTTGCAAGAAACGAAAGCCCGTGATCTGGTAATGATACAAATGGTTAACGGGATAATGGAGGTTTTCAGAGAGCTGGACAATGAAGACTTGAGGTGGTTAGTCATGGGAGATGATGATTCCGTGTTCTTCGTGGATAACATCGTTGATGTTCTTGCGGAGTATGATCATACCAAGTATTATTATCTCGGTGGGCACTCGGAGTTTATCATGTCGAATTATTGGTTCTCGTTTAATCAGGGGTTTGGTGGGGCAGGATTCATGTTGAGTTATCCAATGGCAAAAACCTTAGCGAATGATATGGAGAATTGCCTGAGGAGATATGCGAAGCTGAGTTCCGCTGATAAGATTACGATGGTCTGCATTGCTGATATTGGAGTAAACCTTTCTCCACAAAAGGGTATTCATCAGTTATTTATGATTAATATCTATTAAATTTGATGAATAATGAGCTTGGTCTTACTCACCCCCAAAAGCTAGCTATTGAGGGGAGGGTTGTCAAACCATTATATATTGAACACCACATCGTTGATTAATCGATGTGGGACATTTAACACTCCCACATCACGCTCAGATTGGTGTGTGAATATTGCAGGAATGAACATCTGCAAGCCTTAGGAATGAAATATCTGCAAGCCGGGTGGAGAGACAGGAACAAGAATCAAACATTTGTGAACCCGCTCTGATACCATATTAAATTTGATGAATAATGAGTTTGGTCTTACTCACCCCCAAAAGCTAGCTGTTGAGGGAAGGTTTGTCTTGCCATTATATATTGAACACCACATTATCATTTAATCGATGTGAGACATTTAACAATGCGTAAGTCCACTAATTGGGTCAGGAAGAGCTCTAGCATGCCCAACTTAAAAGGCCCAACTAAAATGAAGTCCAAAAAGATATTCGGCTCACTCTTATGCAAAATCTACATGGGCTCTCTAAGCCTGTTCTTTCTTTCCAAAGCAACTAATATAGATAGGCCTTTGACTTTATTACTTAAAGCCCATAAGAATTTTTGGGTTCAACAATTTGTTTGGGCCGTAAATATTGGCCCAAACTAAATGGCGGATAATAGTTGACGTTGATAAAAATCCACAGCGTCCGTCTTCAAGTTGTATATTTATTTTTGCGATAAATTGTTTTTTAAGTTTTTATATAAAATAACAGAAAAAACTGGAAATTTCTGGAAATAAATAAAAATCCTCCTTCCACATTCATTGATTCGTAGCACTATTATTCTGGGAAGAACCCAAATCGTTGCGAAAGATTCGTTTGACGGCTGATCACTGAAGAAGGTGAGCTTTTGATCTGAGATACTTTTCTTTTTTGGTTAACTTTTGGTATATTATTTCAGTTTTGAAGATTTACGACGGCTTATTCTTTAGTAATTTTTGGATTGGAATTCCAAGTTTACAATTAAAGTTATGATTTACGGCGATTAATGTTGATTTCTTCTCATGTCTGCATCTTTTGTTGTGTATTTTTCACCGAATGTTGATTTAGGGCTCTCAATAATCTATAGTTGAAGTTAAATCGTTAGATCGTATTATGATCAGCTCTAGCTGAAGGAAAAACTTTTGGGCTAGGGATTTTTTCCTCCGCTTTCGATTGTTGGAATTGCTTTTCTGAATCTAGCTGTATGATTGCATCTGAAGCAAATTAAAAATCTACAATGATGATTTTTAGCTGCAATTTGAATAATTCTGAATTGAAAACCTACATTGAAGATTAAGATTGCAATTCTGAATTCATCAGGATCTACTACTTGGAAGAATTTGGTTTTCGGCGAATAGGATAAATGGCAGAGGCTCATGATCCGGCTACGAGTGCGCCACAAAGCTCGTCTTCTTTCGGGAGTGATGGCAATGACGCTGGTGATTTTGAATGCAACATTTGTTTTGAATTAGCTCAGGATCCTGTAATAACACTCTGTGGGCATCTCTATTGTTGGCCATGCCTTTATAGATGGTTAAGAGGTCATTCACAGTCTCATGAATGCCCTGTTTGTAAAGCTCTCATTGAAGAGGAAAAGGTGATTCCGTTATATGGAAGAGGGAAAACCCCAACTGATCCGAGGTCGAAACCCGTTCCTGGAGTTGAAATCCCTAGTCGACCTTCGGGGCAGAGACCTGAAACTGTCCCACCATCAGAAGACAGTAACTTTGCTAATGTTATTCTAGGGTTAATGGGAGGATTTATACCGTTTGCATCTGCAACTTTCAGTAACATTGGAATGTCTGCCGGTTTTGGTGGCGTATTTTCTCCTTTCTTTGGTTTCCAGTTTCATGGATTTCAAAATACAAATGGATATGGTGGATCTCCATTTTACAGTTATGGACACCGCGGTGCGTTTTACGGTGGTGAAGGCAGAACGAATAGGGAGACTAATCAAGCTGCTAGAGCAGATGATGAGAATTTGAAGAAGATTCTTTTCGTCATCCTTATTTTTGTGATTTTTACCTTTTTAACCGTGTGAGATTGGCTTATGCTTGTAATTGTATTCTTGGTTTTGCCTGAGGAAATCGAAGACTGCTTCGTGCTAGCATTAGCCGTTGTGATTATGTTAATGTGCTTGGTTTTCGGATACTCTTTACATCTGTTTTGGCATGAACAATTTGGTTTCTTTATTGTAGATAATTCTTTCCTCTGTATATCTTCCTTCTTTACAAATTCCCTATACTAGTTGTTGCGGCTCTAAATCTGGTTAGTACTGCCGTCGCCTTTTTGTACATTTTCTACAATCTAGGGAAGTATAGTGTGAAGTTGGTGATGATGAAGATTTGTAACTATTTCCAGTCTCAGTGAGCTTGACATTTGTTTGCCCGGCCGATTAGCAGGGGTGCTAATGTGATCATGACAATGGTTATTGTCGAAACTTCAGTTTTCTTGACCTTGATTTTATTGTTGTGTAAAGCAATGATGATTTTATAATGAATTTGCTGATGATCTCTTATGATGTTTCTCTGAACTATGAATCTATAGGCAGGTCTTTCATGGGATGTAAAAGCTACTTGAAACTGCAAAAGCAATAGCATTTTCTGGTTAAGTTTATTCTATGTTGTGACCGATCCACCTGTTAAACCCGGAGGGCAGATCACGTTTCAGTCCACCACCGATAGCTCCGATTGGAATAATTTTTTGTTAATAAATGGTCGATTTGTTCCGCTGATAGAGGGGAAAGGGGGGATAGAGCGAACTGTTGTATGTGAGCTTGTTGTATGAACAACGAGCCCCATTCCGTAAGCCCTAAAAAGCATGAGGTGTGGGGCATGCTAAGACCAGTAAGCATCCACGCTATGAGCAGCAAATTTCTCAAATTGGTGCTAATCTTACCAGCATAACACTTCACCTCTGCTTCTTTATAACTTTCTGCATCTTTTTCAGCTTTGTGACACTTTCTGGTTCCTCTTTCATATGCCCGTTTTGATTATTCTCAAGTTATCTTGTTGGGACCAAGTAAAAAACCAAAAAGAATCTTCTTCCGGCGGTTTTTCTTTTTTTCTTTTTTGAAACCTAAGGTGATGCTCATGTTTAATCAGTAATTAGTTATGATACACAGTTTATATTAGATAGTAGATACTACATAGCTAATTTCAAACTAGATAGTCTTAAAAGATTGTTCACGAAGATGAGGGTTGTCAAACATTAGGTACATAAATTTAGTATTTAATTAATATATATTATTTATCGTATCGTATTGTGTTGAATATTTTGCTTGTAGCATGTTTCAGAAAATATCCATGTTCCTGTGAACATTCGTATTTTCGTGTCCGTGTCTGTACATCCATGTAGCATAAGTTGTGAGGTTTAAATGGGTTCTTAAGATGGCTACCCATAAGAAATATCGTATTGGTACATTGTTGTCCTGCTCCTTTCTGAGTACAGATATGAAAGGGAAGCTCCTGAATGGCCCTTTTGTGGTTAGCACTTCGGGCTAATGTTCTGTCAATTTATTTATGGCCGATCATCCTTTCATAATTGAAACATGTGAAAATAACGGCCCACCACCAAAAGCTTATTATTATTTTGTTAATCTTCATGCCCCCAGCCTCCTAAATCTTGAAAAAAAATTATTACTACCTATATATTTTTGAAAATTTTTATTTTTGTCCACTTAATTTTAGATTTTCGTCTCTCCTCCCCTAATTAGATATTTTATTCTTTTAATTTTTTTAAAAAATATGGATTCCAACACTTTTTAAAATAATATTTTTTTATATTTTTTATATTATAAATTTTCATCCTTTCATCGTAGATTTCAATTTTCGTTCCTGAACATGTCAGCTTTGAATTCTAAGAATCTTTTACAAAATTCAAATTCTTGAATTTTATTAAGAGTATAAGAGAGAAGAATACAACTCATGGAAAAAATGGGGAAACATCTGAATCAACATATTAATTTATAACATGAAAAAACTATAGCACTGTAATTCAAACAAAATTATAAAGAATTTAAATTTGTTGTAACAAGACTTTACAGCCGACAAGTAATGTAAAAATAAAAAATCATGTGCAACTTTCCCCTTTCAATGACTTTTTCTGCTTGTTACATTGGATATGGAAAGTTCAGTTGACTTTATTTATCCCTAGTCAAGGAATATTTTACCATTTACGATAAATTAAGGTTGTAATTCACAATTTTTCCTTTCCACAACCGACAGAAACCTAAAATTAGGCAAGAAGAAAGGTTCTACTTCTACACTTGATTTATATTTTCCAATTTTAATTTCACTTTGTATGTGGAAGCCAATTTATATTGCTTTCTAACCTACCCTAATTCTATCTAAAGCCTAAAGAATTCAGCCCAGCGGTGATTAATTAGATTACAAAATACGAACTTTACTTGATTATCTAAAAATTAGCCGTTCAAAATCTATTTATTAAAAAAATTAAAGAAATTTTTAGTTGTTGCCCGACTCAAATTTTAGGGAGAGTTTTACTTAATAGTTGGGCTCAAATTTAGTTAAATAGGATGTTGAAACAAAAATGTATAACTACCCTATGCATGAAAAAAGAAGTTTTACTGTTACACCGTCTGCATGTTTCCTTCTGTTGTATTGCTCCTTACGTATCAATGCTGTCGGTTGGCTTTGTCGTGGCCAAACGCATAACGCCACACTTAAGAGGAAAACGTGCAATATCACCACTTCAAAGCTTTCGAACTGTCAATTTAGAGATCAATTCTCATTTATAGCACCACAATTGTGAGAAAACTATACCGTTTGGGATCGCCCAACTATACGGTTTATCAATTTTTTGTTCTCTGTTTACGCTTTTTATTATGTCTTTATTTATATTTTTAACAGAATCGACCTCTCCGTCAATTCGGCCATCAAATATATATGGACATAGTCCTAGTAGGAGTTGGGATTTCATGTTGTTTTGATTGAGGGAACTAAGAACAGTGCGAAAATAACTTCAGTAAATAGGGTTCCATCCATATTAACGTCCAAGTTGGAGTGTCAGATTCTAATTAAAAATTGTTAGTTTATTGATCGATTTTGATGAAAAGTATAAATAGAAAACTAAAAATGAATATATCGTATAGCTTGAATACTAAAACTAAAATACTGATAGTGAAATATATAAAGGGCAATTGAGTGATGAGTTTAAGTTTTGGTTTGTCCATGGTTTCAGCTTTTCATGGAAGTATTTTCATCAATATAATGTACAATTTTAACACTTTTTATCTATACGGTTATCTATTTCTTTTGTTTTCTATTTACACTTTTTATCAAGTCATTATTTACACTTTCAACAGAATCGAGCACTCCATCAACTTGGCCATCAAATATACACATAGAACCCTCGTGGCAGTTGGTATTTCAATCTATTTTGCGGGAGTTAGGGAATTAAGAACAGCGCAAAAATAACATCTACAACTAGGGTTCCATCAATATTTGACGCCAAAATTAATGTGATGGCCGGTTCTAATTAAACACTGTTAGTTTACTGGAAAACTAAAAGTAAAAAATTATATAATTTGATGACTAAAATCGAAAAATCGACATAACATACATAAAGGAAAAGTAAGCGATAAGTGGAGTTAAGTTTCGGTTTGTGCATCTGTTAGAACCTTTTCTTGGAAGTATTTATCATCAATGTATCATGTGGAGAACATGGAAATGTAGTTGTGAATTATGTTTTGGTACTTCTAGCGAGGATTAATAAAGGCGGACGGGATATATTCTCCACCTTTTTAGTTAGGAAGCCAAGCCACTGCAGCAGGTTTATGGCCCCGAGCATGTGAGATTGCACATGCTGAATTATTGGAGAAATAAATCAAATCAATCATGCATTTATTGTCATGCATAGGGAAAACAATAAGTAAACTTTTGATTAATATTCATATGATTGTTTGCTACTATAGAAGTTTGTAGTTTTCTCTTTTCTCCCTTTAAGTTTAAGCTATATCGTAGGGTTATTGAGATTAAATCATGGGGGCAATTGATATTGACTGTATGATGCATGGACAATCTTGACATTCTAGACTTTTCGATGTACTAATTACAGGATGGAAAAAATATATCTTATATATTTATGTGTAGGTAAGTGAATTACCATCAGCAGAAAAGTGTTAAATTAAATGTAGGGATGTAAATGAGCTGAGTGAGTTTGAGCCGAACTTTTAAAAGTTCCGAGCTCTACTCAAGCTCGCCTAAATACACGAGCCTAAACTTAGATTATGTCGTCGAGCCTAACTGAGGTCTACCTTGATTATCAACTTAGATATAATAATCATGATTTTGATTCTAATAATTAGTAATATCTTGGTGATTTATTATCATTGTTTATGTATAATAGATAATAGACCCCCTCCCCCCCCAAAAAAAAAAGCAAGACTGTTCATGAACCGACTCATGAGCTCAACCTTCTCGAACTAGCTCATCGAACTTGCGAGCCGGCTTGACCGTATTACGACCCCTAATTAACTATATATATCAATCCCGAATAAGCCTAGTACCCTAATATGAATTTGGAGCCAACGACGTACACCCAAAGAAGCTGCTAATCCGAAAGTGCCCAATTGAAACATGCATCATTCAATTCGATCTCACTACTTATTAATCAGTTCAAATTAAATTGAAGATAAACGAAACAATTTGGCACCATTTGTCAAACACCTGGACGTGCGCCATTCTTTAACACCCTTAATTCCTTGAAGCATTTCCAGGCCATACCACAGAGCATGTCGTGTGATGTCCCTAATCTTTCAGACAATGCATCAAACTATCATACTAAACCAGTAACCCCCCCCCCCCCCCCTTAGATTCATCTAATTACATCTCAATATTTTTAAAAAAGCAAAGAAACAAAAGTGGACAGTTGAGTAGAGCAGGTGAATTTCTAAAATTAGTGTGGTTTTTTTAGATATTGTACTTTTGATGTTTTTTTTTTATATTATAACTTTGGATAGTCCTCTTTCTGAAAAAGCGAAATCACCTTTTAAAAAAAGAATTTAATATAAAATTTATGATTGCAATATACACACTCAGAAATTTTTGTATTAAATTATCTTTTTTAAAAAGAAAAATCACTATTCACTACATTTCATTTTTTTCAAAAAGAATATTACCGCAAAATTGCAATATAAAAAAAATACACTAAAAATATAATACAAAAAAATATATACACTAAAATTAGAAAAAAACCACATAAGCATTTTCTTTATGCAGTAGCGTGATCCGTTACCATCAAGCGGTGTAAATTAATAGTTCAACTTTACTTTAACAAGAGATCTTAAATTTGAATTTTTAAAAATGTAAGTAGAAAACTTTTACTACCTGATGATTAATTCCGATTCAACTCCTAAAAATAATTATAAAAGAGAAAAAAAGATAGCATGGCCCTTATTTTTGTGCTTTATTATGACATCTTATTAGGGATGGTCACATGGGGGTGACGAAAAGGAGCAATATGCGTCAGTGTTGAGGAAAAATCGGGCGAAGTTGTGGCCCACGAGGTGCCCCTGGGTTGGCTATGTGGCGGGTTTGTTACTTTGGTTTTGATTAAAATTGGCGTAGATTGTGGATCAAATAAAAGTGTGTGTATTTAGGACCAAAAAAAAAAAGTGTGTGTATTTAATTACTGCCCAGTCAAGTAGGTGTATGTGTAGCTCTCTCTGCATTTAATGATTATACGGAATATCAGGAATAGTAGTTTGCCACCTATCGCATTATTTTACGTGCTTGGATTTCTAGTTGCTGAACTTTAAGGTACTATAAATATATATATTTTACTATCAGATTTAATTTCCTTTTCTCTTTTGTTTTTAGGCTGGGTATTGTAGAAATTCAATTGTAAAAGTAACGTTAAGTAGTATTAGTACATATACATTTGGATTTTGACGTAAGGAATATGAAAAATAGTTAATAATGAGTTGATTAAGTGTCTTAAAGTAAGTAGTTTAATAATGAGCTCGAGAGGGTAATAAGTGAATCTTCCTATTCACTTGTAAGTTCTAATTCATTTAAAATCTTCAAACTCTAAATAAAAAACCTTCATTTTTCATTGTCCATTTATTTATTTACATGTTCATTTGATCAAACTGGAATTGAATCGTTTGTATTGTTGTATGTAACTATTTCTTAATTTTAACACACATACACTTAAATGAGATTCGAATCCGAATCTTTATCCTAAAAATAAACTCATTAATTACTTGGATCAAATGTACTAATAAGAAATATGTATTTTCTTTGCATAGTGTATTTATTACTTCTAAATAGAATTATGATGGTGGTAAGGTACGTCCGAATATTCAATTCCTTAACCAAAAATAGATGTGAACTGACATTACTATCGTCACGTTAGTCTCCCATAATTAATTCGATTTAATCGAACTTTTTAAATACTCTAACAAATCTAACCAATTAATATTCCATTGGAAATGGAGGGGAAACCTCCTGCCGACCATCAATATTACTCCTAATCTCCTCAAAACCGTGTTAATCGTCACTTTCACATCTCACAGTCTACAAAAAGCGTCATTAGCACCCGATATAGTGTGGATTAATTAAAGTTAATAAGATTAAGCGCGTTTTCAAAAGGCTTAAAATAAAAAAATAAATCTAGTCTGGTCTCCAAAGGGCTTGAAAAGAAGGTTAGGAAGGGCAAATTTGCGATAAGGTGCAAAGTTTGATTACTACAGGCTGGAGTGTAGGAGTTTTATTTTTGAGTCCAATTTGGGCTCTGAGGGTGGACTTCTTGTAGACCTAGTGAGGAGCAAACATCCCCCTTAACGAACGGCTCAGTACCTGATTTACCTCTTTTTACTTGCTTCGTTGGATCGAAATATTGGAGACCCTTAGGATTGAGATTCAAGCTTTTGGGATGAAGAAGGTTAGGAGACGTGGATAGTTCAACTAAAGTGTGATTCATAAAGCGCATTACTCTGAATCACGACTCACTGTTGCAACTTTGCCCACAACTAAGGGCCCCGCCAGCAAAGTACAGACTACGTGCTGGCTGCGTTACTGCCGCTGGATATAAACATATAGGGCCATGAT
>JBBMKE010000010.1:12724722-12735177 GCA_037834125.1 Lippia alba | reverse complement strand
GATAAAATATGTTCCTTTAATTATTTCAGATATGTTGTCCGCTAAATAATAATAACAATAATAATAATGTTGAAAACTATCTCTCTAATACAAATTCAGCCCAACACAAAAATAAGATTAAACTCGATTCTCAACCAAGCAAAGAAGTACATTAGTCCGACAAAAAGTGTGTATTGCAAGTAATTAATGGATAAGATCATAACAAATCAAGAATTAATCTAAAAGACGAAATGTGAATAAATTAACACTACGTTCTGATACTCTATAAATGAGGTTCTGAGATACTTGAAATATGATAATGTAAATTTTTGGTCTAATCTCTCTCAATCGGCTTTGATTTACTATGGTAAGGTTATGAGAAAAGAAGGGTAAAATATTTGGGATGGACGCAACAAATAATAATAATAATAATAAAATTAAAATTATATGTTAAATAGAGAGGAGTGAGAGAAAGAGAGTAAAATTTTTTTGGCAAGTAATTATTATTTTAAGTCGGCATTGATATTTAATCAGTAATACATGTATGATCATATGGGTGAAACCACCATAGTTTAACTAGCAAACCAATAGTTTAGTTCTTAATTTTTATTAACTTAATAGTGTACTCTATATTGAAAAGGTCTGATTCTATAAAATAGACGAAACAATTCTAAAATATAATCTTCTTATCGTGTTTTATTATATCGAGTACCTCTAAAGTATTATCATATATCAACTTGCTTTAAAAACATAATAACTGATGTACCCTCATTCCAACGTCATTTATCGTCCCAAATAGGTCAATGGGACACATGTAAACGCAAGGAATTTCACGTTACACTAAACTTTGGAGAAATTCGAAAAACATACATGTCCTCATGAGATGAAGGTCCCAAATGGTGGAATTGTGGTCACGGAATAACAAAGCCAATTATGTGCATTATGTGCTATCACAAAAGCTACAAGAAAAAGCAGAAGCATCAGTGGAGGAAGGAGAAAAAAAAAAGAAAAGGAATAATCTCCTTGCTATGTCAAAAGGGACAAACAGAAGTAAAGAACGATCCCATTTCCACTGAATTGTCACATAGCCACCAAGTACACACTTCTCCCTAGTAACCCCTTCTTATTAATGTATGTATATATCAACGATATATGAATACCAATACAACGATACGAGCACAACACGTTATGGATATAGTGATTATTTTTTTTTCTTGAATCTCTTTCATGTGAATATTTAATATACGTATCCGATACAATACAATACGATGCATAAAATGATATTTTTAGATGTATTTGTATATTAATTTTTCCTTTAAGGAGGAGTGCAATAATAATAATAATAATAATGTGTTATGGGGCTTTAGCTTTTGCTTTAGTGTTCCATCATGATTTCCTTTTCCATTCTCAATTGGGCAAAAGAGACAGTTAGAATAGAAATTGGCGTTGACGCTTCCTCGTACGAACTCACACACATACACATCTTATATAGTTAGATAAGTACCTTGTTTTTACCATTCTTTTTCTTTTTCTTTCTCTTTCAGTATTCATGTTCATATCCTCTTTATTTCTCTTACTATATATTTTAGTACCATCAATTTTATGTTGTTCTTGCAGAAAATCAGGCAACTGATCGATGATGTGCCAAAGGAAAGGAACGTCAGATTTTTTTTTTAAATAAGGAAAAGAAAATAATGCAAACTTTAGTCAAATCATTTTCATTTCATTATAAATAATTAGTAGGAAACTAGGGTGCTAACAAAATTTAGTTATTGTTCTTGTCTATCTATTGCTTGGACAAAGATATTTAAATATATAGTTGTTCGTGCATGCTAATTCGGTCTCGCATTTTTTTGGTATTTTTTTTAATTTTTAAATAAGATGAGAGAGTTTTACATTCTAAGTGATCCGTTCCAACTCGATTCATAAAATTTGGGTATAAAACAAAAAAAAAACCCTATATTTCTTTGGTATTTAACGAGCATTATATTACAAAGAGGGAAAATTGGTGACAACTTAAAGTTGATTAATTACTCATATATAGGGATAAAGTTTTTACTTTGTCATCAAAATGATTTTCGTGATGTGATTAGAAATAAAAATGATGATTAAGTTGTCACGGTTAACATTTAGTGATAGGGTCATTGTGAAAAATTAAATGAATATTGTATCACAAATTATTGAGAATTTTCTTCTTGTCAATAGGTTATTATCATTGACGTGTCATTATTTGTAGATATTAGATAGTGATAATTCTATATCTTCGATTTGAATTAATTAGTGACTCAGCGGTATGTTGTTTAGGTCGTATTAGTAAAATATAATTTTTTTTTGTATTGATTGTACCCATTTATTCTGAAATTTGAACACAAAATTACTTTTAGTATATTTTGATAGAAAATTATAAATTTGATATATCAACTCGATTAATTCATCATTTTTTATATATTTCATTTTCAAATGACAAAATAGGACTGCATCTTTAAAATCAAACAGTGTAATACAATTTTTGACCAAAATCGATTTTGCCCGCTAAAAACCTGGCTTGCTTTTACACGTGACGAACTATGTACTCCTAATTCACGTGTAAATTTCGTCGGGTAAAACCAATTTTTTCAGTCGAAATGTGTATTAAATTGTTTAATTTTAAAGATACGATTTTTTTTTGTCGAAAAATAAAATATACCAAAAATATTGAATTAATAGAGTAGTATACTAAAATTTCAATTTGGCACCATTCTATTGAATACGTCAATCGATTAGAGTAGCTATAAATTAATTGAAACGTAAATACACATGCAATAGGATATTAATTAACACATATTAATATATGCTACTCCATAAGTATACAGGATCAAGAAGTTTAAGGGAAAATTGTAATTTTGATACACCAACTCATTCTTATTAATAATTTTGGTATAAGATTTTTTTGTCAAAAAGACTAGTTTATAATTATAAAAATTTGTAATTTTATTTACTATTTGACCTAAATAGATATAATTCGTTGAAAAATTCACCCAAAATTCGCAAAACTCATATCGTGACAAATTCTCCAACGGACACGTGGAGATCCGGTTGGATTTTTCGACATGTCATATTTATTCGTATCAAATAGTGCATGAAATTGCAAACTTTTAATGTTATGAACTAGTTTTTTTATTGGGAAATTTTTATTGTCAAAATTGTAAATTGGGGTGAGTACAAAATTGTAATTTAAAAAGTTTAAATAGGAGGACCTTCGAGTGAAATATGATGAAATCCTAAAAATTTATTTAAACTCAATATTGATTATCTGATAATTACCTAATAATACATATCCAGACTACACACATTTAATGAGACACTTTTCAGTGAAATTAACTTCTTAAATATAAATATAATAATTCATGAAGTGCTAAGTACTTCCACATAAATAATTTCCACTTCCGTTTTTCTATATATATCAAAAGTAATTTTGTGGGACTGTTATTTGAGCATTTGAACACGTGAATCTTAATCAGTGGCATTAAACTGAAAGCGTCACAACATCTATTTATGATAATAATTTGTGGTGTCTCAACTTATTTCCTTTTCACCTATATTAGTTATCAAGACTAATAAATATACACTCTTATTGATATGAAGCAGAGTTCAAGTAAATAGTAGTAGTTACAACTTACATGTGCAGCAACTCACACGAAATCAGATTGGTCTCTTGTATCATTTTACGTTTTATTTTTTATTTCTTTTACCGTCATATTCTTAATATAACGGTAAACGGTTGAGATTAAAGAATGAAATACTTTTTATTTCTTTTCATATGATAATTAATTTTTTTCTTCTGATTTAATCGTTTATTGATACATCCATAATTGAGTGAAAATAAGAAATAAAATATAAAATTAAAATAAATAATTAGGGATACAAATGTGATAAAAGAGAGAGGGATCAAGATAAAATTTTGATATACAAATACTTCTAAAAAATATATTTTTCCATATCATATTATGTCGTATATACATATCGATGTCCGTATCCAACATTTTTTACTTGATATTTCTTATCATGCCTGTATCGGCCAACTTTCACTATAGGGAAAGATTAAAATAACTCCCCACCAGTTTAGAAAATTTTTACTTTACCCCTCATAAAATTATACAACATAATATGATATAAATACGACATTAAAATATTTTAGTACTACAATTTGTGAAAATTATACAATATCTTTTCAAAGGTATTTTAAATACGACATTATATGAAAATTATATCTTATTTTGCTAAAATAAATAATTGAGTAAAACTATGACTCTCAACTGAGAATTTATTCCATATTACCCCGTTCCCTATATTCATAAAAATAGAGATATTTGATAGGGTTGAAAATTAAAAAATGAAAAAGTAAATGACAATAATTGTGTGTTGGAAAAGAGTGGTCCATTGAAGCGTGTGAGATTCACGTGATAATATGTGGACAGATGGAAGAGGGTTGGCCTGTCATCCATCAATCTGCTTTGCAGTTGGAAGGTTTACTCTCTAATATATGTTGTTGTTCCAGGAAAATTCTTGCATGCGCCCATCATTTGTTTAATGAAAAAAATGTTTTTTTTGAATTTTTTTATATTTTTTATTTAATTTTTTTGAATAAATAAATAGTGGGATCCCGGTGCATGCAAGAATTTTTCCCCTTAACTCTTAAAAGACATTTTAACTATTTTAAATTGCAGTGGCGAAATCCTATACAACACGAGTGTTGATCATTTCTCTCATTTGGAAACTACTTATATATGTAGTATAGGGGGGTTGTATAACTAAATTTTTTCGATTATTCGTAACCTTTTAATTATTATAAAATAATTTCAACGAGAATGAGAGACTCCGTGAAAATGATTCATATGATGTAATTTAAATGTTGGTACATTTAAAGTTTGAAGTAAATGTAAAATTAACTAATGCGGTAAACGATTGAGAAATATTTGTTAAATAATATATGGTTTGATATTTAATCTATGTGGGATATATTAACACTTCTCACATGATCATATCCAAATAATCAATTAGAGGTTAAATGGAACATGAAATTAAATTAAATTAAAATCTTAATTCAAATAAAGGATATAATAATTTTCTCTAATAAATTAAAATATGTACTTCGGAATATTCCGCTAAAGTTTTTAAATAAAAATTTGGTGTGATTTCTAAGAGTAAATTTGTACGGATCGAATGTCAAATGTAAAGATATTATACATCAAATCGAAGCTCTCAACGCAAGAAACACAATGGTGGTTTCGAAATCAAACTCCGACAATCTACAAGGGGGCAATTACCAATCAAAGATGGTGAACTGTTGGAAAAGCTTTGCAAATAAATTAGGATGGCTTCTAGTGGCCAATTGGGTCACATTGAGTATAAGTTTTGTTTGATTTGGAGAGAGGAATATGATGATGGAGATCCAGACTCTTGGGACACCGTAAATGAGAAGAAATTAACTGTTAAAGTTAATTTTGAACAGAATATTCCATCGAAATAATATAAAAAGGGTTACGTATAACAAGTTTTAAAAATTATGTAGAAATTATACCGATTCAAAATTTTGGGGAGAAAGTGTATTAAGCCCCAGGTGATAGGGATCTCCGAAATTAACCCTATTTTGTTTACCAAATGCCCACCCAAAAAGTACTTAAGTATTAACTGCGCAGTACTTCCATCCTTAGTTCCACCATTTAATATAGTTTGTGCATGTCTGCAACTTTACAACGTGCCATATTTATTGCTACAAACAATATTTCTACTGTTCTTTTGCTCGAGGGGGGAATACAAAAATAAGCGTGGTGCCGTATTTATGTTGGGGTAGACCCATATTATGACGACTCAAAATGGGCAATTCTACATTATTTTATTTTGTGATAATTATTTTATTTTACCCTTGAAATTTAATTTAATTCTACCTGAAAAGTCCAAATATATATTTGTATGTATTTTCCTCTTTAATAAGACAGGAATGTTGCTCATTGTCATTTTCAGTCTTGATGTGGTAACAGGGATGATTTGGGATTTATGCTCTGTGGATTTATATTATGATTTATGAGAGACTTCCTTTTCAAACGGACTTTTCCTATTAGGCCCCGAATAATGTTAAATTTATTATATTATGTTCTGAAAATATTAATAGTATATATTAATAATTTTGAGTATAAAATATTATGCATTGAGTATTAAAAAATAAATAAAAATTCTGCATTGAGTGATATATATATATATATATATATATAATATTTTTTAACACACACCCCCAAGTGGCTAGAGAGATTTGAACTCGAGACCTTGTTTTCGAGAAACAACCCTCCAACTACTTTTTTTCCCTGCTTTTTTAAAGGGGAATCGCCAGAGAACCGTAGAGTTTTTACCGAGGCCTCCACCTCATATATAAACAACTAAAACTGGAAAAATACAATGATGCATGATTAAGAGATCAATGATACTGTTCAAGTTGAGGTGACCATGAAAGTAAAAACAACTAAGCTCATACACACCACTATAATTATACGACACAAATTTTAGGTCACTGGCGTCCTCAGGGCTTTGCATCGGATTTGATTGTTTCCGGACATCATGTACAACAAATCCGTCAATAACATAGTTGCATACTTCCCCAAGGAGATGACATAACTGCATGGTAGTTTTTGGATAAACGAATGCTCTCCATGCTCATAGAATTCTTGGTCCGCAACGGCTTCAGAATAGCCTGCACACAATTAAAAAACAAAGAGCCTTCCTCCAACCTTTTAGAACTGAAGCAGAAATAATTAAGACAATAAAAAAGATTTTTATTGCTGCCTATATTCCTCTAACCCTCCGTCGACCACTTGGACCAATTCCTGATATATATATATATATATATTTTGGTGTTCCTAGTTATATTTCTTTAGTGCCATTTTTTTGTTACAAAATAATTCAAATGTAACCAAATTTTAGTATTTTAACCACGGACATTAGTTAAAGTGAAAAAGGGTACTCTTGTTTAAATATTTTAAATTTATACTATTTATAAGAAATAACATCCGAAAAATGAAAATCTAGTCCAATTAAAAAAATGTCATCCTAATTTGTTTGGTAAAAGTGAAAGAACTATTACTAATTAAATTATCACTGCACTAATACAATGATATGTCAATTGGCATTAATCTAAATAGTACCGTTCTTGTCGGTTGTCACTAGTGACATATCGATAATAAATTTTAGTTACCAAAATATATATTATCACACGGTATACACAATTAATAATAAATTTTATATTTCAAATATCATCTTGCTGCTAATTCTTTTCTTTTCTTTTTTTTAAATGAATGAGCAAAGTTCAAAATAGATAAACTAAAGACGAAAAATTTGGGTTTTATCTAATATTCTATGACGTACAATCGAAAACTGAAGAGGTTCAACTAAAGAATGGGTAGTGCAACAATGAAGGAACTTGATCAAGGGAATGGACGAAGATTTTTTTTTTCCTAGTGATGGCTTGAGTGCTTTGGTGGAATAGAAATAGAAAAATCTTCGAAAAAAATGGGAAATCACCAGATGAACTAGTGGATTTCGTGAGAAACTATCATTTTACCTATCATAAGATAACAAGAAGTGAAAAATCTCAACAAGAGATAGGCAACTCAACGAGAAAGTGGGATGCACCGAGGTCACGAGTAGTGGAAATAAATTTTGATGGGATAATGTTTGACGTGAAGGAAGAAATTGGGATTCAGGTGGTGGCAGGGGACGAGCATGCAAATTGTGTATGATGGTTGTCCAACAGGTGGTAGCGGAGGAGGGCGAGATCAATTGTGGTAGAGTTGGAGGCAACCAAGATGGTGGTGAGACGAGAATGACAACATGTGATCATCGAAAGTGACTGTCAAAATATTATTGATAGGTTAACTTCTCAAGCCGAGGATCTTTTAATTTTTGGGCATACTATATATGATATTAGAGAAGTCTTGCTTTTGGTTCCATTTGTTAGAAGCTCAAGTTGCTCATTAATTAGCTAGGAATTCTGTCAATATTCGAGAAGGCGACTTTAATATTCTTGATATTATTTCCATTTTGTTATGATTGACTTGATGGATTAATAATATTATTTTTTTAAAAAAAAAAGATGAGATGGGGGCTCGTTAAACACCCTATGGTCGGCTTAACCGTTTAAAAAAAAGTTTCATCTTTTTGTGCTAAAAAACAAAATCAGAACAAATGCAAGGATAAAAAAAAAAGTACAAGGATCAATAACCTTAGATTTTCCAATTGTATACAATCATGGATGATGTTTTTGATAAATAGCGAATTCATTCTATGTTAATTATGGTAAAGATATACTATACAGATAAATGATGTGCGGATATGAATACGACATTATAAACATAGAATGATAAGTCTTTTTTTTTCCCCTCGAAATTTTCTATGTGAAAAATATCTGATACAATATAATAAAATATTATTTTATAAAATTTAGGTAAGAAAAGATTGCAAATTGTAAGAGGAAGCAAAGAAGAGGGCGGTTGAAATCAAGAGATTGAGGAAGGTTTAAATACATTGAAAAAAAAATTCATTAATTGATATGGTGAATCAGTTAGGAGTTTCTTTCGCCCCATACGCACCAAACTCCATAGCCCTAAAATCCCCAATTATTCATTCCCACATGCCACTATCTATTACTCATTTCAGCATTTAATTCTCTATCTACCTTTTTAGCTTTCTTTTTCTTTTCCAATATTTATTTTTTAATTAATTTACAAATACATAATGTAAATGAAATGTCCAATTTATACGTTTACGAATAATTGTATGCGCACACGCACTATAGAAGATATAAATATACCGACAAAATACAAAATTATAATGCGATCACATTCGTAGCAAATCTTCTTATCCAATAAAAGAAAATGGAATTTGTCATGATTGACCTGATGAGACTCGAACCCTTAATTATCTATTTATGAAATTGAAATTCTTGATTTGTCTATTTACATGTATAGATAATATTTACCATCAAACTATGTGCAAGAAAGATGATGTTACTATTTATAATTATTAAGGATATAATATACGAGTCAATCATCGGTTATGAATTTAGTTCGAATGCCATGAAGCCTGAACGACTAGTCGCCTCAGATGGGGGCCAACTAATGATAATTTAATGTCTATTTGTAATAGAGATCGTTTCTTTTAAATTGTCTAGAAGTGTAGGGTGACTTATTTGTATATCGGGCATTTATGCTTCTCACAGCTCACTTGACCGATTGATCATGTATCACTATATATATATATATATGGAAAATTACATGTGATTATCCTGTATTTAAGCCTAATTACAACTTAGTCTACGATTTTCAGAAAATTACAAATTAATCCCTAACTTTTGAGAACTGTTTGTGGTCCCTAGGGCTCCGTTATGTCATTTCCAAAATGCCCCTGACTTGTTGTTAAAATCATATTTTGTAGGGATCTTTTTGTTATTTTTGTAAAGTTTAGGGATGATTTTGTAATTTTGGTCATATATTCAATACAACACTCATAAAACCGTCATAGGCATAAATGTACTTTTACAAATTTTGTTAATGGACTTCATCAAACAAAATCATAGGGACTAAAATATAATTTTTCAAAAATGATTGACTACATTGTAATTAGACCTAAATACAGGATAGCAAGATGTAATTTTCCATATATATATATAATGCGACATCTTAGTGACATGTAAAATATTATCACAAGGTCATTATCCTTGTGGTTCCATGTTATGCCACTAATTATCAATTGTGGAACTGAAACACTAATTTTTGCCAGGATAAAGTTATATCGTGAAAAACTATTGCCACAAAATAACTAATGACAAACAAATGACAATACACATCATGCGTAATATACAAGTTTAATTATTGCTTTGTTTTTTTATTTTATTTCAAATCCAATTCGACCGAACCCAATCAATTAAAATAATAAGTATATTACATTTGTCATTTAATTAATTACTCTCCTTAAAATTTCTACCAATCACACAAAAAATGTAAAATATTTACCTTTTCGTAACATCGATTTCGTTTAGCTAGACTCCAACTAGAAGTTCTCATGAATGATCATTTGATGATGAAGGAAATAATACATAGAAAGTTTAATTGACAGCAGATATATGAATTGACTACAACTGATTATGCTGGTGTGCTGTTTAATTTGTAAGAGTAAGGGCAGTGTTGTCACATGAATAAGCCTCACGAAAGGGGCTTCGCAATTTCTTAATTGAAGATTGACTTTGTTCGCAAGTCATTGTTTCTTTTATGTTGGTTAATTATATATATTATACAACAATTATTAGTGGCAGCAGACTATGTAGTTGATTGATAGCCCAATACCACAAAACATGCATCACCATTTTGCCATTTATTTCTAGATTTCCAACGGTTACAGTGATATATAAGCATAAATACGGATATGAGAATACAAACACAATACGTTACG
>JBBMKE010000010.1:12704998-12724622 GCA_037834125.1 Lippia alba | reverse complement strand
AATGTAACACTCATAAAAGCATCCGGAATATAAGTGTACTTTTACAAATTTCATTTGTGGATTTCATGAAAACAAGACATATAGGGACTATATTGTAATATTAAAAAAGATATGGACCCGCTTGTAATTAAGCCTAAATACAGGGTAGTTGGATGTAATTTTTTCTAAAAATAAATAAAGATAATTGTTGGTTTTCTAACTATTCCGATGAGACTCGAACCTGTAACATTATTTCCGACTTAATTAATCAATCTCAATTATACTGAACATAAATTGAATAAACCAAATCATATTTTCACACTCCTTGATCGACAAATAATTAAATAGTGGCAGGATAAACTTTTCTAAGAAAAAAAAAAATGGTCCCCTTAATCCCTTATAATCTCTTGTCATTTTCCGATGCAAAATTCGGCTTTGTTGAATTTTCTTAAAAATTAAAATGGTTTCATAGATACGATATACTGAGTGCACAAAAGTAAAAATTGGGACAAGAACGTTGGACAGGACGAAAGGGGCAATCTCGTCAGTTCGAAATGATAAATAATAATTCAGGTCTGTTATCTTTGTCCTCAGCTGGGATCATCAAAACTCTTTTTAACTTTCCTTGTCAAGTGGGAGAAGAAGAAATACAAAAACAAAAAATAAAAGCATAATATATATCTTAAGTGAAAAAAGATGTGTAGCTAAGCTAAGAGAAACAGCGACCTCTTCTCTTCATTATTTCATTAGCATTTTCTCTCTCAGATTGAGAGAGAGAGAGAGAGAGAGGGTAAGAGAGACATAAATATTCATATATATTATGCAAGAAGACATGATTTTTTCTATTTAAAAACACTTATTTTTACTTCTTTCTCTCTTTCAAGAAGGCGATTGCAGAGAAACAACAAACCACCTCTCAAACTGCGACGAGATATATATACATACAGCAGAAAGGGAGAGAAAGACACATATATATAGAGAGAGAGAGAGTGGAGAAGAAGGAATTGAAGGCTCATCTGGAGTTGTTTATCTTTAAAGAAGAAAAGGGAACAAAGAGGATCTCAGAGAAGAAGAAAACGATGTCTGAGGGGTTTGCACCCTTTTACAACCTGCAACTATAAGAGGTATGTACATGCGTATACAGAAATTAATTTGTAAAGCTGAAATCTTTGTGTGTTTGTATTTGAACGACGACAATCGGATTCAACAGCTTTGATGCTTTCACTTTTTAGGATTTTCTCATCTTCCTTGATTATAATTTCTCCATGGATGAATTTGAGCAGGTGGATTAAGGAAGAAATTTTGATGATGATGAAGGTAATATGGGAATAGCAACACCAACACTCCCTTCTGTTACCTCTCACTCCAAAGGTCACAATTCTCTTCAATTATTACAGGAAACCCATAAAACTCAGACTATTTCTATGTATCAAGATTATCATCAAGGTATTTTCAGTTTCTCGAATGGATTCGAGAGATCGCAACAGGAGCAACAGCAGCAGCACATAGCGCAACAGATCCGGCGGGATAAATTGAGGGTTCAGGGTTTCGACCGTCCGCCGCCGTTAGTTGGAATCGACGAAGAAGAAACCACCGGTCTTCCTGTTTATGAAACAGCCGGTATGTTGTCGGAAATGTTCAATTTCCCCTCCGGCGGCGGCGCAGCCACCGCCACTGAGCTGCTCGAGAATCAGATACTGCAGAGTTACAGGAATCCGAGGGCTGCGCCTCCGACAGCGGCGGCGGGATGGTTTTCGCAACGGCAAGGGATGGTGGTGGGTGGTGAGATGGAGGATTCCAAGAACCCCACTGTCGTGAATGACAGTACTGCCCCTCATCATCACCATCATCAGATTTCAAGCATTAATGCCGATTCAGCGGCAGCCATGCAGCTTTTTCTGATGAACCCACAGCAGCAGCAGCAGCGGTCGTCGTCTCCGTCGTCTTCCTCCCATCCTCCGCCGCAATCCACCTCCTCCACTCTCCATATGCTACTACCAAACCACTCATCTTCTTCGTCGACTCTCCAAGCCTTACCAGGAGGGCCTTTTGGTCAATTCACGTGGGTCCAAAGCAGCGGAAATGAAAGCAACCCTAATGAGATCAATCCCGGCGTCGTCGAAGGACAAGGCCTTTCGCTGTCATTATCGTCATCATTACAACACCTCGAGGCGGCGAAAGCTGAGGAATTGAGGAACATGGGAGAAGGTGGGATGTTGTTTTTCGGCCAAGGCGGAGGAGGGTCAACTTCCGCACAGTATAATCAGTTCAAGAACGTCTTGGGCGGCGGCGGCAGAGGCAGCGCGTTGCATTTGCACGGCGGCGTCGGACATAACCACCAGGTGCATGCGGGTTTGGGTTCTTCCTTCGGGACAATGAATATGCTGAGAAACTCAAAGTACGCTAAGGCGGCGCAGGAATTGCTTGAAGAGTTTTGTAGTGTTGGTAGGGGTCAGTTCAAGAAAAACAAATTCGGAAAGGCGAATAACAATAACAACGGAAACCCTAGTCCCAATGGCGGCGGCGGCACCTCCACCGCCGCCGGTGGTGGAAACTCCTCCTCGTCGAAAGACAATCCTCCTCTACCCGCCTCCGACCGGCTCGAGCATCAGAGAAGAAAGGTCAAACTGCTATCAATGCTTGACGAGGCATGTATTCCTATCCCTCTCTAAAATATAGAGTCAGTACCCAATCATTGTTTAATTACTCCATTGTCGCCACACCAACCGGCTACAGAAAATTCCGGCGGCCTTCCTCGATCATTATTATAAACATTTCCGGGGGAATCAAAGCACCACACCACGAACTAAATTTCTTAATTCAATTAAAAATTAAATCTTTGTACCTAACTAATATTATTTAAACGTCACAAGATTATAGTGGGCTATAATTAATCGGGGCGTAATAGATTTTCCCATTTGGTATGCGAGCACGAGTGGCCAACAACTACTTTGGCGGGTTGAAAAAAAGAAAAAATTGGTTCCATCAGATTTGGAAGGTGATAGAGAACCATCACAACACATCAGATATCAATGTTGGCCAGTTTAAGATGTTCAACTTTAACCCACCCAATAACCCTCCATTTTTATTTTATAATCAATTATTTCCCTCCACCAAAGTTGGCTTCACAATCCAACTTAATTTATCACCATTTCTTTCTTTTTTTTCCCAATAATTAATGAAATATTCAAATAGTAGGCTCTTACATCACTAGGTGTGTAGCCAATTGGCTGTATCCGGAAGAGAGAGCATTAGAAGCAAAGACAAGGATATTATTATATTCCTCCTTCACATCAACAATCATTTTATCTGCGAATAGGCTCTGATTCGCACAATTTAATATTAAATTCCAGTTTTCGGGATCAGAAAATTGTTGTTATATTTCTGAATATAATGCAAGATTATGTTTGCAGGTGGATAGACGGTACAATCATTATTGTGAGCAGATGCAGATGGTGGTGAACTCATTCGACATAGTGATGGGCTTCGGCGCGGCGGTACCGTACACATGTCTAGCGCAGAAGGCGATGTCGCGCCATTTCAGGTGCGTTTTTTTAAGAGTATCATTGCTGGTTCTCCAACTACTGAGCTGTAATATATCTTGCGTCGTTTCAGGTGCTTGAAGGATGCCATTGCCGCCCAGATTAAGCACAGCTGCGAGCTCTTGGGCGAGAAAGACGCGGGGACTTCGGGCGTGACGAAAGGCGAGACGCCAAGGCTTAGGATCCTCGAGCAAAGCTTGAGGCAGCAAAGAGCTTTCCACCAAATGGGGATGATGGATCAGGAAGCGTGGAGGCCGCAAAGGGGATTGCCCGAAAGATCTGTCAACATTTTGAGGGCTTGGCTTTTCGAGCATTTTCTGCATCCGTACGTTTCTTGATCTCTTAATTCTCTGCAACTTTAATTTCTTTTTCATTCGGGGGGAAAGTTGAGCTTAATCATCACCCAAAGAAATCATTATTGTGGAATTCTATGATAAGACAATTCTTTTCGAAAATTTAACTGTTTGATACTGTTCAAGACTTGTCTTTCTTCTTTTTTTTTTATCTGGTTGTGATCGTCGTTTAAAGGGAAGGGTGGAGCAGTGTTTATGCTGTCCCTTAAGTTAGAAATCAATCAAAAGGCTGCAAAAGTCGTAATTTTGTCATATGTTTTTCTCCTTTTCTTTCCAATAATATTTCCGCCTGGCATGCATATATAATTATACCAACTACTGCTATGTTTTTTAAATTTGGACGACAGTGTCACTCTCAAATAAGGCCAAATATATTTAAACATATGGTAATTAATGAAGTGTATAATTATTTAGATTGTTGGCGTAAAATATAATACGAATACGTGTGAGACAAAATACAAAGGAGAAAAGTGTAATGTGTACTAAAAAGAGAAATTAAAGAGCAGGAGTGTGCAGCTGTCTTCTGCAACTATTGCTGCAACTGTACTACGATCATTCTTAGAGAGCCACGCCCATGCAGAAAAACAAACAATGATAATAATATTTATAGATGGGTTATATACTGTAGACAAAGGCTGATCTTCGCTTTATCTGAATTAGGCAAGGACTGTGTAAATCTAACGTCGTTTTCTTCTTCTCTTGTGGTCTCTTTCTCAGGTACCCGAGCGATGCAGATAAGCATCTCTTGGCCCGACAGACGGGTCTATCAAGAAACCAGGTATTCCTCCTCTCTTTCTCTCTCTCTCCTCTATATATATGTGTATGTATATGTATGGGGTTTGGGGGTGATAAAATTGATGTGAGGAACCCATGGTGTCGGTCAAGTAGAGCATGACATGATCCGTAACTTCAAACCCCCATTGTCTCGATAGAGTTAGGTATATATAAAAACCTGTTTTCTGCTCGTTGAGCCTGCGGCGTCATTCCTTCAACCTAAAATTTCTACGACCAAAAAAAAGGAAATTGATGTGTGGAGTTTTGCATGGAATAGCGTAGTGTTTGTGGTTGTTCTTGAGGCAAGGTGAGACAATTTAGTTGGGGCCTTTTGAATGTGTTTCTTGGGATGCTTTACCCGAAAGACATAAATTCTGAAACAGAGAAAAATAAGCTGCCAATAGTAAGACGCAGAGTGAAGTACTGGAGAGGGACTGAGGGAGACATAAAAGTTCGCATGCAGTTCTCTCTCTGAACTGAGTCCACACATTGAATGCTGCAACCATTCATGTTTCAGATCTGTACCGAAGAGAGTAGATTTGAAATTTAAAGCATGCTGCTAGCTAGGCATTCCTTTGCTCTAATTTTCTTTTTCTTTATATATATATATATATATATATATATATAAGCATAAAAATGCAAAACAATAGAGGGGGAAATAAATAGTGACTAGTAAAAAGAACAGAAATGAAAATTGTATGTGAAATGTAGAAAGAAATTCAAATGCTAATAAGACAGGCTAGCTAGCTAGGTACATCTATCAAAGATTTAATAAGCAGCCTACGTACATCCTATATTCCTAAGTAATTAATTTTCTATTTTCCATGATCCTGTACTAGGGTATACTGAGGTATACTCCTATTGTTTTAATTTCCATTCTGAAAATATTATTTAAGTTCGATTTGATCAAACCTAATTAAAATAAAACTTTAAATTTTCGACCAATTATACAATATATATAAAATACTTATCTTTCATTATACTTATTTGATTAATAAGGTTCGGGTTAGAATTATCCGCGCCTTTAATTATTTTATGCTCCTTTAGTGATTAATTGATATATCTATCCTATTTACAATGTTGACCAGCTACAGTTCTTTATTCCTTTTAACTGTGTCTAATAATATCTAGTTTTACTAATATATAATATGCAAAAAGCGAAGCGACAAATTTCAGTTTAAATGCTAAATAAAAAACTGTCAACTATTTGTAGAAATAAGTAGAAAAATAATTTTTATGTCATAGAAATTTGTATTTTTAGTTAAAAATAATACGTTGAAAGCTAAAAGTAGAAATAATGTAGGTTGTATGTCCCGGGCAGCTTCTTGTCTAGATTATTTCCTACTTAAAATAAGCTAGAGTTGTGTGGTCAAACACTTAAAAATTATTGAAAATGAGTTGTACTTGCAAAAGTGGTTCTTTCTAAATATTAGCAAACACTGTCTTAATTACTTCCGATAATTTTAGTTTAAATTTAGTTCTACCAAATTAGTGTAATGAAAAGAGGGGTGTATTTTACACTTATCTTATGATTGATAAAAATTTTAGTGAAAATAACCAATTAAATGAAAATTATAGCTCTTTTATTATGTGATTGGTACGTGGGGCTTGTTTGAGCACCTCTGGATTAGAAATTTTCGATTAAATACTAACTATACTCTAGATTGGCGTGTATTTTAGAGAGAACACTCTTTATCTTTCTCCTAGTTAATGTTTTTTCATTATTGTGAAAATAATTATAGTTACATGCCTATGGAAAACATGTTCAACAGTTCATCACATTTATGGTGAACATACATATATACATGCAACATCATTAAATTCCTGGTATAGTGATTCAATTAATATCCACCATTTAAATGCATGTATGTTTCTGTCTTGTTAATGTTGCTGTTCTTCAGGTTTCGAACTGGTTTATTAATGCGAGGGTCCGTTTGTGGAAACCCATGGTAGAAGAGATGTACCAACAAGAAGCCAAAGAGGAGGGCCTGAATGAGGACCAAGACCAAAGCAGCAGCAGTGCACAAACCCCAACGCCTACAGCCACCACTTCCGCCACCGCCGCCCCCTCCGCCACAACAATTAATCCCCCGCCCCCTAAAAGACCTCAAACCAATGCCCCCGAAAACGACCCTTCATTCATAGCAGTTAATACACAACCTGCATTCCAGGATAACCAACCCGGCACCAATTCTTCTACCGTCGTCGCTGCCGCCCCCTCCAAGGTGGCGCAACCTTTTACGGCCATACATGGCCCCGAAGGGCCTGACATTGACCAATCATCTACGTTTATAAGGTTCGGTACGAGCTCGGGCGATGTTTCGCTTACCCTAGGTTTACGCCACACGGGAAATATGCCGGAGAAGAGTCCTTTCTTTGGAGGCTGTTGATTATTTAGTTAATTAAGTTATACCCGTGCTTAAATAAGAGATTAAACCTTGTCACGTTGTTATAGTTTTGTCTCTGCAGTGGTTAAAATTAGCTTTTTCTTTTCTTTTCTTTTTTTTTTCCCCCCTTCTATCTCTTTAGACCAAACACATGATAAGAACGTAGAAATTAATGTTAGCAAGGTTTACGAAATTGTATAGTTAAATATTTTTGCTCCTTTTATATGATCTTTTGTAGTAATTAATTATTCTCCATGCCTGAAATTGTTGTATTCCGGTTTCTATGAAAATAAAAATAACACATCGGAGGAATAAAGATGCATCTTATAATAATCGTTTATTGTGTACGTCGAATTCCAAATCGCGTGCATGTAAAATTTAGTTTCTTTTATCACATTCGAAGTACATATTCTTAGTAGGAAAATCCAATTTTCATATTGATGGGCCGGATTTTCTCGAGTTGTCAGCTGAAGTCACGTGTCATCATGTGGCAATGATTTGAGAGTTTTGCTAGACATCCACTCCATGTCAAATTTTCGATCCTCAACTTTGTTCTCGACCTAGTACTTTATAGCTTGGAACGTCTCCTCAAGGTTACCAACTTGGTCAGGCCTTCCTTGAACGGAGTGGTCTCTCCACCGACAGTCCTCGAGCGGACGGTCAATTTGACTCAGAGTGTTAGGTACAGAAACAATATTTAATGATGGAAATCTCCCCTTTTGAAGCCGCATTAAATGCCTGACATACCCTGTAAATTCTCTAACTGAGCAGGTATGAGGAACCATGTTACTGCTTACCTATATACCGTAATGTGTAAACCAAAATTCCCTTCACCGGTGTGGCTAAGCCAACTAGAAATGAGTGACGAGGGCTCTCTGCGGCTAAGAATATTGTTCACATACTTGGTCTCTGCAAATTTAAAGAAACCCCAACCGCGAAAGAGTAAAATCCTAATTTGTTATTTTTCCTGGAATTTAGAGGGACACAACTATTTCAGAGTGAAATTGGGTGTTGAGGAAGGCGGTGATGGTGAGCGTTCGTAGCAAGGGGCTGTTAAATGTCCCACTACCTGCATATTGTAAGTATTTCTTCTTCCCATTTTGACGACTTTGTTGATAAAGGTGTGTATGTTGATAAAGGCTAAAACTTTTGCCTGAGATTCTTTATGTGTATATGTGTTGATAAAGGTTGGAACTTTTTGAATAATGTGCATGTGTTGTCTTCTGTTAATGGTCCCCATGTCATGTCTATGTTCTTTACTATATTTTGGATTGTTGTGGTTGATGCCATTAAATAATGAAGAATACTTAATAGTTTATTATTATTTTGTCCTGTATAGATCCCACTTCTACATCTTTGACTTGGTCAATTTATTTTAATAGTGAACTAGAAAGTGATGGGTATATGGGTGGTAGGGTTCTTAAGCTTGATTACGGGGACATTGAAAAGTTGAACTTTGATTCATTTGAAGAGTATGTGCAAGATCTAATTGAAGAAGACACTAAAAAATTAGTTTATACAACTATTAGTACTGGACATAAACTGTTGAAAACTGATGAAGATCTTAATGTATATGGGAGAAAGTATTTGAAGAAACATACAGAGTTCCCATTGTTTGTTGTTAATGAGGGAGATAACATGGATGGTAAGGTTGTTGAAAAAGTAGTGAACATTGCAAAAAATGCACAAATAGCTAGATAATCATGAAGAACAACCTACTGAAATTAGGGATGAGAATGAGGCAAGAGAACCACTTGAAGAGAATATTGAAATGGATAGTGCATCAGGGCAACCTACTGAAAACAGGGAAGATGAGTTTTTAGGACCAATTGATTATAGTATACCACTTGAAACCTTATCAGATAATTATTTCTTTAGAAGAGTTGAAAACACTGATGAATGGTTAGCTGAATATAAGTGTAGGTTTGGCAACATTCAATCTGACAATGTACCTAATGAAAATAAGCAAGAAAAATTGTGTTCTAAAGATGAATCTGATAGTGATGATGCAGCTTCTTTGTGAATGATGACATATCTTTGCTTGATTAGATATATAAAGAGTTAGAGATAAAACCTAAATACAGAGTGAACAAGACTATTGAAAATGATAATAATTTGAGTTTTTAGCATTTGATGAAATGGTGTCTGACAGTGTTACAAGTAGTGATGATGAGTTTGAAGTTCCTCATAAAGCATGCTCTTCAAGTGATGATCATTTGTTTCAAGATAACATAAGTGGGAGTGTGGAAATAGAGGAGAAAGAAAACTTAGAGAACAATGATAACATGTGTGTTGATCATTATGTATGTGAAAATGTGGCAGGTTGTGAGGATACTGACATGAACAGAGCGCCAGATGAGGAGGATGGGAGGTTAAGTCATTTCCATAATTTAATGAAAATAACATCGTTGATCCTAGATTTGATTTAGGTCAGAATTTTAAGAGTAAAGATAGTTTCAAGAATAGTGTAGACTCATATGCTATTAAAACAAGAAGAAGTCTTTCATGTAGGAGATTTGATAGTAGAAGGGTCGATTTTAGATTTTTTGAGAGAGATTGTCCATTGAAGATCAATGCAGTTAAGGTATTGAACAAAACACCAGAAAATGAGGAAGCATGGGTTGTTAGAGAGTTATGTTTAGAACATACATGTCAATGAAGTTAGTATGTGAGCAATTTGAGTACAAGATGGTTAGCTGAGAGATATATAGTTTGGTTTAAATCTGACCCAAAAAGGAATGTGAATGGGTTCAAAGATGATTTTGAGAATGCACTAAATGTTGAGGTCTCTAAAGATAAAGCTTACAGAGTTAGTAGCACTTGAAACAATCCAAGGTGATCCAGACCAACAATACACCAAGTTATGGGATTATGCAAACAAATTGAGAACACCGACCCTGTCTCTACAATGATCTTAGGGACTGACAATGTGGATGGGGAAATGAGGTTCTCAAAGTTCTACTTTTGCTTCCAGACAATGAAAATTGGATTCCAGAGATGTAGACCCATCATAGGTGTTGATAGTTGTCACCTAAAAGGTCCTCATGGTGGGATTCTATTAACAACTGTGGGTGTTAACCATAACAATGGAAACTATGTTATAGCTTATGTAGTGGTGTCTGTGAAAAATAAGGAAAATTGGTCTTATTTTTTTAGTGTGTTGAAGTCTGATTTAGGACTTTAGAATGGTATGGAATATACATTTATTTCTGACAAACAGAAGGGACTCATAAATACTTTGTTAGAGATTTTTCTAGCTGCAGAACATAGGTTCTGTGTCAGACATTTTGTGTTGAATATGATGCAAGCTAGACATAGAGGTATTGTGCTCAAGAATGCAGTGTGGAAAGTGGCAAATGCATGTACTATGCCAGAGTTCAAGAGTGTAATGAAGAACATTAGGGATAAGTTTTCTAGATGCAGTTAAATGGCTTAAGGATAAACACCCTTTTGAGTGGTCAAAGAGCTAATTTATGGAACAGTATAAGTGTGGCATGAACCTTAACAACTGTTGTGAATCTTTTAACAATTGTGTCCTTAAAGCAAGAAATAAGCCCATAATTAGAATTTTAGAATGGATAAGAGAATACTTGATGAAAAAATGGCATCTGTGTAGGGAGATAACTGAAACATAGGAAGGTATACCTTTGTTGTTTTATTGTACTTAATTTCTTTTAATGTGTCATTATGTGAATTTTAAATTTTATTTCTTTTTTTACAAGTTCTATTTGCCAAACAATTTCCCTTATTGTACAGAAAAATGGAAAGAATGTTGCAGGTCAATCACGGCATCAAGAACACACTTCCAAGTCCTATGCCCTGATGGTAGTCAATATGTAGTTGATTTAGGAGCTAAAACATGTAGCCGTAGGAGTTGGCAGCTTATTAGAATTCCATGCATCCATGGTTTGAGTACTACAAACAATGACAAACTACAACTAGAAGACTATGTTGAGGTGGCATATTTAGGGATAGTCATGCCCATCAATAGTCAAAATGTGTGGGGCAACACACTCTTTGTTCCCTCTTTGTCACCTACCTTTGGTAGAAGGGCTGGAAGACCTTCAAGGTTAAGAATGAGAGGAATTGATGAGGCAAAAACTTCAAAGAAAGAAAAAAATTGGTCCTGTTATTAGAAAATTGAGGAGGTTCTAAGAAACTATTCATTGTGGCCATTGTGGGGAGCCTAGGCACAATGCCTTATTTTGTGATCAATTACCCGATAGTGCAAAGGCCAAAAGAGACTTGATGATCAGAAGGGCCTTTGCAGAGGTAAGTCGTTCCCATTAAACATTTGCTATATTTGCTTTGTTAACTAAACTTTTTTGTAGGGTCTTGGAGAAACCTCAAATGCATAACAAAATGAAGTTGAACATTCTAATGCAGATGATCCACAACAAACTCAGTTAACATTTTACTGACAACATTGAAACTTACCAATAACTTTATTACTAGTTCTTTACGTATGCAGGAGATACTTCCCCATATGATGGTTGTAGATGAGCTAGTAGCTGTTTTTGAAACATTTAACACTAATATCTCAAACCTACAGCTTTACAGCTGAAACCACTTTGCTAGATCTTTCAATGTTTGAGCAGTTAAGGATGTGCAACAGTGAAGTGAATGCACCCAAAAAGAGGCAAGCAATGAGAGTTGAAGATGTTCAACAAGCTGCTAAGGTAGATTTGCAAAAAGCCAAGAAGGCCATGAAATCAAGCAAGGTGAAAATGAGGTTTTCACTACGGTTTACTGATGAAAATGTGGTCCTAATTTAGCAAAGTGTTAGTGGTCCTATGACTATAGAGAACATTGTCACTAAAGGGGGGGAAAATGTTCCTGCATTTATCTTGAAATTATTTTTGTTTTAGTTAACTAATTTGGGACACACTTCTATTTTTGTATGGATTTGTTGGCTTAAGACAAGTTAGGGGATTTGTTGGTTTAAGACACTTTTGACAGCACTATGGTTAGACAATTATTTGATGCACACTTTTGTATGTTTAAGAATGCAAGTTTTTGTATTGATTTTTTCAATATTTGGTGATTTAGTTTCCTCGTAATGAAGTATTTATGTTCTTTAATCATTCATGTGATGTCATAAATCTATTAGCAGTTTTGTCTTTGACGTTTTTTGTGTTGGGAATTTTGATCAGTTTTGCAACAAAATTTTCATTTCGTCAACATTATAGAAATTTGGCATCAACATTTCACAACATGCATATTGCGAATGGAATCATTTTTTTGGGACAAAGTAACTGAAACCATGATTTTATTCCTTCAAATTTCACAAAAAAAAAAAGAAAAAGAAAAAGAGTTGCATGACATACATCCTACCATTTATACAATCCACATTTATTGAAAAATTAACTTAAAGAATAACAATACCACACACATACAATAACAACTTAGACAATTATAAGATGAGCTTGTGTCTTCAGTTTCTTCTTTGCGTTGTTGAGACTCATCTCCAAATATTTTGATTCCTCCTGTAGTTTGTTAATTTTCTTCAATAGCCTAGGTATGATAACTTTTGTTTTCTCACGCATTGGGGGGTGACACCAATTAAAGAATTTGTATTTTTGCAAAAACTGACAAAATAAAAATTAAGGGAAAAGATATTGCTATAAATCTAAAGTATTATTTATGGAGTAGGAGAGATATTTTTTGAGAAGAAATTACCTGATCTTGCATGCTATAAAATGTCCACCCGCGTTATCTCCTCTCCAAGTCGTTCTCATAGCAGCGATTTTTTCACAAAAGCACAAAACTCTTTGTTGATTTTCATACTAGAGTTGTCTCCCATAGCCTGAACCAGAGGCTGCACTTTGAGTCGCCATGGAAACAAATGCTTCTTCAATTTCTGTCTCAAAATTAGATTAAGAAGATTATTTCAATTAAGTGAATTGTGTATTATCTGTTGTGATTGTATTGGGAGGGAAATTTCCCACCAAAAAGAATGTATTGCTTGACATTTTTTATTTTTTCTTAAATGGATAAAAATGCTACATATACACTGATATTTGATGTGGCCATAGCGGTATTGTCAAATAAGAGAAAATAATGCACATTGGATTATGGATCGGGTTTCTAGCAGGTTCTAGGGTCTCTGATGAGGAAAAAAAACATTAAATTGCAAGATTTGGCGAGATGCGGGGCAGTTTTGTCGCTGAAAAAGTTATTGTTCCAACTTTGTTGAAAGGGTGTAGTTGGTATACAATTTTTACAATTTTTCCTTTATAAGTGACTCAATGGCATTTTCTTATGTCGGTTAATGCTTGCTAATAATATTTTAATCTTGATTTTTTTTAAACTAGACATGTGATCTTATTCTAGATAATTGTACAACTTCAGTCATTTCTCTAACAAAATCTAGAATCTAGTATTAAAATATCTTAAGAAAAATATATTAATTCTGATACTCCTCCTTAATGTATTTTTCCTGATTGTGCGCTAGATGCTTGAGCATCTTCGGTACCCTTTATTAGAAATTTGTGTTTAGATGTCTTCTCGTGGTTTATAGACTTTAAGGTCATGAAGTTGCAAGATGCATATATGTCACGGAGTATTCGAGTTTTTCTAGGTTGTTTTGGAGATAATTCATCTTCTTCTTGATTTTCATCAAATGAGTTAGAGGTTAGTTAGAGGTTGGAGTTGTTGGTGGTGAGCTCGGTTGCGAGTCTTTCACTTCTTCCACATATTGTCGTGGCCTTCTAGCAATTATTTTCTTCGGAGCTTTTTCATTTTCCCAACTCCAAGTAGCGTTTTCAATGACTTTCACCTCTCTTGTTATAATGAGTTTTTTAAACTTCAGAATGTAGACCCTATACCCTTTAGATGGAGAGTTGTAGCTAAGAAATATTCCCTTTTCACTTTTGTCTTGTTTTTCTCTTTTGGGCACACACATAACAAATGCTTCCAAAAAGTCGATGTTTTGCAGATAGTTTTCTTTCTGTCCAGAATTCTACTGGAGTTTTACCTTGAACTATTTTGTTTGGACATCTATTGAGTAGATAGACTACAGTGTAGACAGCTTCTGCACACAATGTTTTGTGCATTTCTTTTCTTTTTGTTTAGTTTGGCCATTTCCATTATCATTTTGATTTCTCTTTCCGATACTCCATTTTGTTCAGAAGTATTCCCAACAGTTAGTTGGTGTTCAATCTTGTCTTTGTAGAATTTATTGAATTGTTTAGAGGTATATTCTTTCCCTATTTCACTATTTAGAATTTTGGTTTTTCAACAAATATTTTGAATTTTTTGAAAATAGTGGTCACTTCGGATTTTTTGTGAATGAAGTAGAACCATGTCATTCTTGTGTGGTCATCAATAAATAGAAAGAAAAATTACATCTTGGTACCCTGCATTTAGCCATAATTACAAACCAGGACCTATTCTTTCATTTTTTACATATTAGTCCCTAAAGTTTGATTCCGTTAGAGGTCCCCGGCAGCCGTTAGGGTTCCGTCAAATTTTTGACCTGTTCTTCCAAAAATACCCTTGAATTTTTTGTTAACATCTTAAAAAACGACCCCTCAATGTTCTACCACCTTACAAAACGACCACTCTATTTCGTGTATATAACAAAACAGTACCTATGGGAGTTTGGTAAATTTGACGGAACCCTAACGGAAGGTAGGGACCTCTAACGAAATCAAACTTTAGGGACTAATATGTAAAAAATGAAAAAATAGGTCCTGATTTGTAATTATGGCTAAATGCAGGGTACTTAGATGTAATTTTCCCTTATTATTTTTTATACGAAAAATTATCATTAGTCAACTACTGAAGATTTATATTATTAATTAACAAATAGCAATTTACTGAAGATTTATATTAATTAACAAGTAGCAATTTGCCATTTGTCTGTTATTTTCTCACTTTGACCATCTGCAACATTATGCAGCTTTAACTTGCCATTTTCTTATTTTCATTGCACTTGAACTTTGTTTTGTAAGAAATACTTCAGATCTAAAACATCGCTGCCTATGGTGCTACGGTTTCTCTTAGGAAGACTCTATCTCAGCTCCTCAACAACCAACAAATCAAAGATCTCGATGTTGGACTCTACAACTTGCAACGTTTTCTTGATGATAACAGAGATGTTGAAAGAGAATTTGAAATCCGAATCCAAGATGCCATTTATGAAGCTGAAGACTTCCTCGACTCCCACATGCTATCGGCTCACTCATTTTCCATCAGAAGCGAAAATTAGCAACTCGAGCTTTTGCAGTGAGCTGGAGGGATTAATCCAAAGCATTAATTTGATTGCGCAAATGACAAAGTTAAAGAAGTTCAATCACCCGAAAATAATATCTAAAATTAAGAACATTATTAACTATAGTTGTAGGGACACGTAACAATTCCTATGATCTTCAAATAATCAGAGTAAAAAAAAAAAATAGATAGATATGATTGCACACTCAAAAGACAAAAAAGGTGAGACAATGTAAAATAACTTAACATAAAAAAATTCATACATGAAAAATGAAGTTAAACTGTATAACACAGGTGCTCGTGCACCATACTAGTGTAAGTGTTCATAAACATGTTAAAGTCTTTGGACCCTGTAATGGCCTTATTTGCATAGCAAATTTTAATACCTTTATTTGTTGCAGCCTAAGTTACGAGAATTTGAGTTACTTAAACCATCCCCATTTGCTTGCCCCGATAATTATATTGACAGGAATATAGAGTCAGGGTTTGGCTTTGATGACATTAGTAATAGTTACAAAATTGTCCAACTTTTGAATATTGAAGAAGTCGTGGAGTATGAGGACGAGGTGTACGATGATAATTGGCAAGAGTATAATCACAACAGGGTTGATTTGTATAATTCAAGCACCAATTCTTGGAGCCTAATTGATTATGTGGTGCCACAAAGTTGGGATAATATTAGATTTGAACTCATCTTCAATGGTGCATGTCATTGGCTGGCAGGTAATCACGTTCCACCTCCTGTGGGCGTTATTCTTTCTTTCAACTCTAGCACCGAGACTTTTCAACCGTTTGAGCACCCCCATTGTTCCGATGATAATAAGTATCCAAGTGTAGTAGTGTTAAATCAGTGTCTTGCCATAATTCGTTTTACTGAATGGATGGAAGAGCCACTTCTCATGGACATTTGGGTGATGAAAGAATACGGAGTTAAAGAGTCATGGACGAAAGAGTTGACAATTGGGCCTTACTACTTCGAACGTCCTTTCTTTTTTGGAAAAGCGAATGGCTATTCGTGTGCGGTGATAGTCAATTTGCAGCTAGTGCAGTCCACGCGAATGAAAGTAAGAAGTTTCCATTCCATGATTTTGAGGGCTCGCTGCGTGCTTTAGTTCTCCCCGAGAGTTTAATTAGTTTAACTCAGGTAATGTTGTCTCACTTATGTACCATATTAGTTGAAAGTCTAAACTACTTTAAATTCTGTAGTAAATTATTTTCTCTTCTTGTTGCAAACTACAAGAATCCTCTTCGTTTAGGAAAAAATGAAACCGCTAAAATTTAAAAAAACTTTGTAAATACAAATACCACACCAAATATCATGTCAGGGAAACTTGGCTGAATCATCTATTATGCAGTCGTTAAAATTTGATCACAATGGTTATTGTCCATTTCATAATTTTAGTAAACTAAATTTTCGTTTGAATTTTGTGTCACGTATAAGTTCTACATCAGACGTAGATTCTACTACTAAAGAGGATGATGCGAAGCTAGCAAGGATGGTGATTCTTTTTTTTTTTACGCTAGCAAGGATGGTGATTCTAAGTAACTATCCTCATTGTTTGAGGTATCTTCCTTTATATATCATGCTTAAGGTATAATTACTCCTTTAGTTTCTTTTTCTTTGGAAAGAATGATGAAGGAGAGAACATATCAGAATCTCGAGACCAAGACAATTCAAAAGCATGTCAACAATTCAGAAATTTTGAAGTTACCAGTAAAGATACATGTACTGTAATGGCATACATAAACATACCCATAGATCAACACACTTCCCATCTCTCTCTAATAATTGCAACTTCACGATGATTTCGTCATTGCAACTTCCCCCCGATGGACCCCTGAGTAAGAGACCGTCGAACTGATAGCTTGGTGAAGAAGCTCAATCTCTTTTTTCATGAAAGTTTGAGGAGAGCCCGAGTTGTAAACTGGCGTGGAGAAATTTAGTAACTCGTATGAGTTCAAGAGATGCATCAAAGAAACTACAACCCATTAGATCCTTTTTTCTCTCTGCTCTGCTCAAGTTTCTTCAATCTCACTTGTTTCTGCTGAACTTGATAAGATTGTTATTTCATGCCCATAAATTATAACCACGCCAAAGTTCTTTAAATCTACCAGCATGACTTGGATAACAGCTTGGGCTATTGGCAATATATTCTGAAGCTTCTTGAACCGGTCCTCTCCCAGCAATCAGCAAATTTTTTAAGCAGAGGATTGGCTAACTTCTCAAAGATAACCTGCAAAAGTGAAGTTAGGATTACCTCTGCCATCTTGATTCTTGAAGCTCAGCAGAGTACAGGAGATGTTGTGGAATAAGAGAGATGATTTGTTATAGAGCAAAGTATTCCTCGACTTGCAGGTTTGTCAATGCTTCTTGACCCACTGACTAAGAAAACAGCCAAGGAATCAGAAAAGGATAAAGACGACTTCTTCCTTTTGTCTAATACGACCACATAGCAATAATATCCAAATATCCCGAGTTCCCATTTTTACACAACCAGTATAGCTCATGGCCAAACAAACTCCAGCTGTTACTTTTATTAGATATTGTTGTTTATATTTAACTGAAAGGATAACTGACAATCATATATTTCATCACTGTCCACTTACTTCAGCTGAGTCCAGTTTCTGCTTAGAATTAGAAAAGGAATAAGAGCACATCAGTAAACTAGAATGATCACAAAGGTAAGTGATCACTTGTAATTGCAGCACCCTTTCAACCAAATTAATAGTGTTTGAATTGCATTAACCACTTGTAATTGATGAATACTCATATGTACATAATTCGGTTACACAAAATAATTGAATTCAGCCAATAATCTCTGAGATCTACATGTTTCCTCATGCTCCAAACACATTAAAGAACGATGCGCAAAGCAAAGATACCTAAAATTGGAACATCAGGGCATACATGTTATGAACAAAAGCGTGATGTAAACCTCTAAAGGCTTCTCTTTAGAAATACCTACTGAATTTTTCACATTAGCTTCATTAATAAGGGGCTAAACATCATTTTCTGTATCCACCTCACAGTACAACACTCCTTTAGCTTCTTCATCGTCCAAACAAAGCTCGCCATTATGTGGTTTTAATGGTCCATCTTCACTAGTTTTGCCTTCCATTGTTGTTAGAGGATGCTTGTACCCCAACTAAGTCCATAACCCTCTTATTGCTTCGTTACATACAACATTAATTGAATGAGGTGAATAAATAGAAGTCTGAAAGCAAGTAGGAACGAACGAGGAAAAAAAGGAGATAAAGATGGTTACAAGTTTCTCTGACTGTATGGACATATGTATGGGTTACACATTGTGTTGTGTTCGTACCTGCATTGGTTCCATTATATTCAACTCTTGATCATCATTTCTTCCTAATGCTTCTTGAGCAATTGTAATTCCATAGAATCTCATACAAGCTGACTCAGAAAGCTTATCATCATTCATGACATCAAGCCCCCTCAATACCTTAGAGCCCTAATGTAAACTAGTCTCTGGAAATATTGAAACAAATATTGTCAAAATGCTTGATTACGTTGAGAAGTATCTTACACGAATTGAGATATTGATACCTCCGCATTTTCAAGAATGGCATCATTTAGATCTAATAGATGCATCATATCCTGAGGACGGGGATATATGGGAATCTGAAAAGTCAAATATTTACCCATGCATTAGCCTATTGCATTTCAGTTCTATTCTAATTTCTTTCTGTTTCTAGTTTGAGACTAGTTCTGTTGTCCGAAATCAAATTCGGCTTTGCTTTTCGTACCGTTTTGTGTATCACAGTTTAGTTAGTCAGACAGAACATGATTTGGAGAGAGAGAGAGAGAGAGAGAGAGAGAGAGAGAGAGGTTACTGAAAGTAAGGCATTGCGAATCTGCTGAATTGCCTCAATTGTCCTCTCCGTCCCTGTATACATGACCATAACAGCTTTTGGAGAATTGATGCCAGCAGACTGCAAAACTGCAGGACGGGAGCCATCACCATAGAGAATCGGAAACCAAGTCTTCTAGATGTCTGTTACGCAAGAACAAAAATTGGTTGCTAGATAAGCTTGATCTCTTCATCACAAAGAGCAGACGCCTTCAAAATTGTGAATAGTGCAGATGAAGTATGCTTGCTCCAGTCCAAGATCAAGAATTAGTTGCTCGATAAGCTTGATCTCTTCATCATAAAGAGCAGGCACCTTTAAAATTGTGAAAGCATCCTAATCTAGTCAAGCACCAGCAAATTACGAAGGATAAAATACTAATTTGTAAAACACTAATCTTGTTGTGGATCAAACAACAAAACCTAGAGGAACAATGTAGCACCTCCCCTAGTACTACAACCCCCGCACCGCAGCACTTCCCAAGTAAAGGATAGGTCCTTCACCCAAG
>JBBMKE010000010.1:12607530-12620332 GCA_037834125.1 Lippia alba | reverse complement strand
GACTTTGAAAATGGGATTTATAGGGAGGAAACTGTTTTGTTTTTTAAGTAATTATGATTGTTGTGGGGATGATGATGCCCTGTTTTTCTGCAAAACAAGCATCCCAAATGTTGCTTGGCTTTGCCAACAGTTTTTTGTTTTCTTTTGTCTTCTTCTTGTTAATATATTTTTGTTAGTGTTGCTGTTCTATTTTAGATTGTTTATATGTATTTTGGTTCTGTTTGGCACTATGGTGGCCATTGGTTATTAATATTTTAGTTGCTGGTATTGCATTGCAACCCTGGATCATAAATTTATGACTGGCCTGATTGAGATGTGTTGATAAATTTGGATAATTGACATTTTGGGTAAAAGATATTGTGTTGATGAAGTTTGATCGCGTTAATTAAGAAAAACTAATTAATGATAAAACAAGCTGTGTAACGAGAGAATGAATAATTTATATTTATTGTGTGATTAATTTGCATAAATTTTTAAAAAAAAAATATTTAATCGAACAATAAATATAACAAAGTAGTTCATATAATTAGTTGGGTTCAACTATGTTGGAGACATGGATGTTTAGAAGCTGAATTGAGCTAAACTTTGCCATGTTTTTTTAATCAAGGTCGGCTCGAATTTCTTCAATCTCGCTTAAATTTCAGTTTGGTGAACTTTAAATTTTTTGTTTGAAATTTGTTCATTTGATGGTTCGATTTGGATTTGGCTTGTTCTTAAGCTCGAACCCAATATATAATTACAAAATAAAAATAACACAATAAGAAAATTATATATATATATATATATATATTATTTTCAAATAAAATAAATCAACTCGTGAGCCACAAACAAGAATAAAAATATTTGAGTTTGATTTGAATCTTGGCTTCGGTTGATTTCGGCTCAAATTTTTTGAATGTCTTTTTCGCCCACAAATCGGGACGGATAATTCAAATTCAAATCTTAACCGATTCGACTGAACCAACTCACGAACCGACCCAATTCGTAAATATTCCTAATTAAGAATAATTCTAGTAGAACTTAATTTTATCAAATGAGTATAATAATGTGACAAAACTTTTTTATACTTAATTGATTGAAATTTTATTAGTATAAATACTCAATTAAATAACAAAAGAAATATGTTTCGGATCGACTCAGAGAGCTAGAATTTTCTTATTATACGGGGTGTTACCAACAAACATATCAGAACTCTATAATTATTAAAACTTTTAGTTTCTAAGATTCACTTGCACGAGACCAGATATTGTTTTGAGGGAAGAACTGACTGCTTCATAAGTCTCACTCTCATCATTCTGACAAAAAAAACAAAATAAAACTAATAAAATGAAGACACCTAAGTCTAATTAAGTAAAATTTTTAGACATTGAAATGTGGGAATATTTGCCATATGTTGCATGTTAGCATCATCATTACTATCTGATTACTTTGTTCTTGCTTTTATCTCTTCATTATATCTTAATCAAATTTAACTAAAGTAACGAGGACAAATAATTTGGTCTTATAGGAAAATAATGACGACCAACTGTTCAGCACAATTTTCCGTCTTTTAGGCAGGTGGTTCTTTTTCATGCCACTTTTTCACTTTGATTTTGGTAAAATATCAAATATATGAGTTGTATATTACAGGCGAACAGTTTATGAATCAATACATGGTCCCTAATTATTTTTATTTTCGTATTGTATTGTGTTGAATAATATTTTTTATATTTCTTATATGAAAAATTCATAAAATAATTTGTATCGCCATATTTATAGATATAGTGTCTGTGTAATCGTATTCGTATCCATACAACATAATTCATTAGCATAAAAGCTCATACATTGTAAATGCAATTTTTACATTTTATAAATAGTTTGTCATAGATTATTTTTTATGTGTATAAACCGAATTTTCTTTGATCTAATAACTATTTCACTCTCCTATCAGAAATTGTCGTATAGCAAACTCGACATACTAATCTCTATTGTGTCTTTAAACTAATCATGTATGTAGAGGATACGATTCCCTTATTGTAGGAGTTCGCAGTACTATTCTCTAATATATTTTTGGAGCTAGCCACGTGTATGTAGGATAAGATTCCATTAATTTCAATTATAACTTAAGTTTTTCAAGTTTCATTTCATTTTGTAAGAAAATATTTCTCTACGTCAATTTTTTCAACAAAATTACAATATTTTAATCGATCACATGGAAAAAAAAAAGAAAAAAGAAAGATACAAAAGAATTACAAGTTAGAAATAAAACCAAGCTAAACAAAATTAGTATGTCCACTTCCCCTTCAAGAAATTAACATAGAAGTTCTCCTGCTAAGGTATGAGCAACACCACTCGTTTGTCTTCTAACTTTTGAGTAATTAACTTCCGGAATATATAAAAGAAATGACATTCAAATGATTTACACAATCTTAATTTTTACAAAGTAGTCCACATTATCCGATTTAACGTTTTCACTGAAAATTTCGCAATTACCATCGGAAACAACTTTAGACGAATCTCTAATCACACGAACTCAATTTAACATCCCATAATCAATGTGTACCTCACCAACTGTATTCTAGTTTAAAATTGTGGTTGGTCACACATACCCCATGAACCAAAATGAACTGAAATTCTGAAAAATAAAATTATTATGGGAATTGTCTGGAATTTAAAATTTTAAAAATAATATTTGTCACAGCTATAAGTCTGAAAGCATAGATATTGAGGAGGCTCCACTTGTTCATTCTGGTCAATTAATGGCAACATATCTACCCTTTGTACACTTTCTTGCATGTACATTAATTGCTCCATTAATTTACCTGACATACTAGTAGGTATATATTTAATACCGCACGAGTCCTTTTCAATTTTCAAATTACAGGAAAACAAAAATTAATACTATTTTCTCACTGTTTAAGCACATTGCACATCCCAGATTAGTATCAAAACCTAACCAAAAAATTTCAATAATTTGTCATTAGGAAAATGGATATAATTTACATGGACTAATGCCCTTAAGTATTTATAAATCTTAGTCTATTTTTACTTAATCACAAATTCACTTAATTATTTTTGAGATTTACAAACACTATCTTAGTATAGAGAGTTAATTGTTATGAATAAGTGTCTATAAGCATAACAAAAATGTACACGATTAGCATAGAAAACTAGATCGTAATTGTTGAAAGAGACTGGAGCAGGGATGGAGCTAAGGAGCTGACTAACTTTTTTATTTTATTGATAAATAATGTATTTGACCTAACTCACCCCTAAAAGCTAGTTGTTGAAGGAGAAATTATCAAGCCATTACACATTGAACTTCACATTTTTTTTATTATTCGACGTGGAATACTTAACAAACTCCCGTCACGCTTAGGGCCGCAGAATGCAGAACAAACTGAAGCGTGAACATTACAAGAATCGAAACATCTGCAATTCAAAAATCGAAACATCTGGTGAGGTGAAAAGACCGGCCTAAAATTGAGCATGTTCTGATACCAATGATGAGTTTTTGGAGACGAGTTATACCAAATATATTATTCATCATTTATATACATATTCTGAGATATATATAGTTTTGTCCTCCCTAATATAAAACTTTGTCATTTCTATTTTTAATACTTTAATTTTACTATTTTCTATATTGAATTTTGATTCCGTCTCTACAGAAGAGGACATAATTATTTTCTTTAAAAAAACATCGTGGGGAGGCGCCCAGGCCCTCCCTGGCCAGCCAGAGATGTAATTTTGGTAAAATCTTGTAATTTCATGTGATTATCATAAATTGCTCATGAACTCACTCTTTTCTCTCCATGTAAGAAAATTCCAGGATATCAAGGCTATTGAAACACAGACAAAAAAGAAGCCATTTTTAGCAATATTAAAATTTTAGGTCTGCAATAGTACATGCATGTGAATTCAATAGAAAAAGGATATATTGACTACTAGTATATAAATATTTCAACCAATTACTCTTTAACGAGTAATCATTATGCAAAATAAATAATTAATTTGAGTGAATTAATGATATATACTCATGTTTTATATGTACCGTTTGTCTGTTGGTGAATCGATTCCATCACCATTAACTTACCGGGACAGTTTAATGCCATATGTCAAGGCTTATGATGCAGTTACATGTATACAATTGATACGTATATCAATAATATGGGTGTGATAATTAAAAAAAATTGTTTTTTATTTGAAAGTGTCGGATAAAAAAGTCTGAAACAATATAAAAAAAAATAATATTTTTAAAAATATTCGTATATCATAATTCAAGACTTTTCACAAGGAATTTGTATATTTTACAGGATTAAAATAAACAGAAATCTTAATTGCATATAGTCTTTTTTTTAAATTGACTATTCATGAACATTTCAATAAGTAAATTCTCAGCCAAATGTGGATATGTTTTTAGCACATGTACGTGTACTCATAATTATAATAAATGAAGTTTATTTCTTTTATATTTTAATTTTTAACATGAATTGGTGACTCATCCAAAATATTAAAGCGTAAAATTTTCTATTAAATTAGTTCTTTTTTCTGGCGTGAAAACTTCCTACTAATATTGAGTAATTCAAGTACAAACTATTTAATTAATTTAATATAATATCAAACTATTCAATTACATCATCAAAATTTTACTTCTCAATATAAAAAGCAAAAAGGAAAATAAACAACATTTATTAACTTTGGAAGGCGAGAAATTGGAAGAACATAGGCGGGAAACACGAGTCAAGGTTGTCCCATAGGATGAATTCTTGCTTCCCACTTGTTAATACTAATAGTAATTATTAGTGAACATCCTAATCACATCCCTAATCATTTTACATAACTTCTAAACCTAGCCTTTTTTTAAATAATTTTTTTCGTGTTTAATTGTAATTACTCAAGCAATTAACAAATGCTTAACGGTAAACAACGGGTTAAAAACAAGAAAGCACAAAGATCATTACAAGATATAATCCAAAAGAGCACAAACCCCCTGATTAAGTCTAAAGTTCTAAATTAAATAAAGGCACCCTGTACAAGATTATATATATATATATATATATATAAAGAAAGAAAAAGCATAAAGTACTGGGATATTTAAATTAAATTATTCGGACACATTTTGAAACTTGGTGATTGGTCAATGTCTATTGACCTTAATTTGCACACCCCACATTTAGATTTAGGGCACACTATTAATTATTCCACAAATCGAAAAAGGAAAATGAAAAAGAAAAGTTACAGTAGCTAAGGTGACAGTAAAATAAAGCAGGTAAATTTGTGAAGATACGAGACCCATTATTTAAGCTGAGCCAGTGTGAGACTGTTGGGCTGTGACTTCTTCACGACGACGTCGTTTGTGCTGCGAAAAAAATTAAAAACAATTAGTCCGTTGTTGGTAATTTTATTGTAAAATAACCTTAGAGTGCACAGTAATTTTGAGGATCAGTTTTGTTTGATTAATTATTATTAATTATTATTATCTAGAATTTGGTTGATTTCGTGCGGCTTATTATTAATCGGTTAAAAAGCTTTGATTGGCTTATATTTATCATATAATTAATGTTTATTTAATCAAAATAAATTAAGCAAATGATAAGTATAATATTAAAAAGATTAATTTTATCAACCGAATCCACCTAATAATATAGATGAATGATGAATATGTTTATTAATTAAATATTTATGTATAATATTTTAGTCAACTAGGCCCAAATGAAATATTTTAATTGTAGACAATTTGGGTTGGAATTTGTGAACCTGTCATTTTCTTGCTTAGAGGTGTAACATTGTAACGGCATTATGCAAAAATAGATTCATTTGCTGCTATACGATATTAATATTTAAAAACAGATCAAAGAAAAAATTAAGAAGAAATAATACTAATTAATTAACATAATACGATGACATATGCTCTTTCGTAACCAATAAATAATATCATGTCCTTTCCCAAATTAAATAATAAATTCATGGGTCATGAAAATCTTGAACTATTTGTCACTTAGAGACACACCAAATATAGAATATTAAATTCACACAACGCTCAAGTAACGTACAAAAATGTTATTACATTCTAAGAAAATAATACTAAGTGATTATATAATATTTATACTTGACACATAAGTAGTGAGTTCTCCACACCGACAAACTAGTAAATATTTATCACTTTAAGATGATTTTAGTTCTTCGTACCAATGAATTTGTGTATATTTTTCACCTTAAGATAATTAAATAAAATTATTTTTTTAAGATAAATAAAAAAATAAATAAAATCAAAATTTTCATATATATAAAACTACACAATATACATGCTGAACAATTTTTATGAATAATGTTAAAGAAAATTGTCAGAATTCATATTTTGAAAAATGATCGTAGATTTATTAAAATTAATTGCCTTATATTATTCCTTAAATTTTATTTGAGCCGTATGTAAAACAAAGTTCTATCATATATATAATTATTTAAATATTTTTTATTACCAACTATTTTGGTATATATGTCAATAAATGGTTGGAGAATCTGATCCTAACAGCAAACAACCAGTGGCCGTGCCAGGAATAAAGTCTTTAACTATTAAGCAAAAAATAGTAAAATTTAATTTATTTAGAGACGGCTTATACCTATTTTTATTATGTATACTTTTTCTGCTTATGTAAATGTTTTTTTCTCAATATTTTTGTTGGGGTTGGGGGGCCTGACAGAGTGTGGTAAACTACACTACTGCCCATGTCCTCCATGGATCTCATCAATTTAATTTTAATTTCCGGTTTCAAGTCAATACTGTTGCTTCCACGTCAATTCATCAAGATTATTGAAATTTGAGCAATTTCACATACTTTCAAATGAAAAATTAATTGATTTATGCCTCTTTTTGCTACACCAATATTGAGGCACTAATACTATGTTGAAGTGATTTTGGGGAATGTTCATGGCTCTCTTAGTTTCCTGAACAACTATCGATAATTAATATAAATTAATGGTTCAACTCTATATTAAGTTAACTAAATATTTTATGTCTGAGTCTATCGGTATGTAACAACTAACTCTTTTTTACTTTTATATCTCATTTAACTTAATTCGAGTCGGGTGATAAGTCAAACTCTCTACAAGAAATTATTTTAACAAATAGGTTTCGAACTCTGACTTCTTAGAGAATCAGGTAAAGTTTACCTTTTGTAATCTAATCGGTTACCACTAGATCAAAACTCCTTAAATGGTCTTAACCGATTCGAACTTAAATAAAAGAAATATAGGGAAAGAAACCCTAAATAATTTATGATTAAAGACTATCGGTTGTTTTAAGTTTTCTTTTTTTAGTTTTAATGCACATCTCTAAGTAGACAAAGAAATTCAAATTCGGATCGAGAATGAATCTTTTAACCAATTCGACCAATTCTAATCGGCATTGTTTTAAGTTTAACACGATAAAAAAAGATTAAAGCAAAAATGAAGGCTTCAAATAAATTAATCAATCTTGACTGATTCCAAATCCAAGTTAAACATAAAAAAACCTGGAGTGGTTGAAGAAGAGGATCCAGATTGTTGATTTTCAGGCGGGGTAGCAACACCAGGCCAGGATTTGCACATGCAGTGCTTCCCTTTTTCAATGTTGGCATACACCGAGGGTAAGTGCTTTCCACACCCTGCCCACGAATATTTCCCGCATTTCTTACACTCTACTTTGAAGCACATCTTCTTTTTTTTTTTTTTTTTTCAAAATTTCAACAATTTTTATTCGATTTTTTTAGTTATTTCGTTAGTGCAATTCCTTCATCTGTTTTATAGGATCCCATTCACCTCAGAAAGATCGACATAATTCGTCCCGTTTGCGTTCGATCACCACGAATGATAATGCATTGTCATTGGCGAGAACGAATGAATTCCCTTCTTGTTAGACCACAAGCATTGGACTGTCCAATGCCAATGATTGACAGCGAGTTGGGGTAATCCTAGTCCTAACATGTGTGTTCCGATCCTATTTTGTTTCTTTCTTAGTGTACTTATTCAATTGGAATATGTGGGTGTTTGGTGATTCTAGTCCGAACTTATTAAGATAAATAAGTGAAACGAGGCAAGAGCGTTGTACACATGTCATCTTAAGATGTAAAATTTAGAAAAAAGTGACAAATTGAATAAGGGGAAATTGTAAATTTTATATACTAACTCGTTCAATTCAGCTTTTTTTGTACATTTCATTTCCCGATGACAAAATAGGACTGTATTTCTAAAATCACGCAATCTAGTTCACATTTTTTTTGTCGGAAATTGATTTTGCTTTACACGTGGCAAACTAGGATTTCGCCATGTGTAAAACCAGTTCGGAATTCTAGCGGGCAAAATTGAGTTATAGTAAAAAATTGCATTAAATTACATGGTTTTTAATATACGTATTTTGTATTCGAAAAATGAAATGTACCAAAATCGATGAATTGCTCGAATTGATAGACTTATCCATATTATCAGTTGAAATCAATTGAATCGAGTCTGGACTATAATTTTGAATGTCTTCGTGTGGATCAAAGGTTGATAGACAGAAGAATAACAAAACATATTAAGCTAAGAAAATTGTGGCCGTTGATGGTGGATTTCTATTCTCTAGTGAAGTGTGGTGGAAGAACATCGCCTGCAAAGGCAGTTCCAGGAAGAATGAAACAAAAGCAGTTGGGGTCTAACTGACATTTGACCATCACATGAAAGTTTGTGATGGTAAATCAGAATTCGGGCACCAACCTTAAAAAGTTATGGTTGCTAACCTCAGTACTACTGTCCACATTAATTTTCTAATCATATTCTCTCATTTTCCCAACGTTAAGTTTTGTGGAATGATATATATGGCCTCCATTTCCTCAACCCTATCCAGTCAATGTTTTCACCAAGTTCCGTACAGGACTACCCAATAAACAGCCATACCTTTTGGCAAAACTCAGTTGCAAAAAAGGTTTTCCCGCATATTAGTAAAGGAATTTTTGTGTTGTAAACCGGGTCGTGGCATTCATATCTCGGATAATCGTACAACGGATTTATTCGTTACGAATTTTGATCAACATGAACCACAAGACACGTCGCTTTGCAATGAAAATTCATTTGCTCAAAAGATTTTGAAAATAATTTTATCATCAAATTAAGTCGGCTATAGCAAGTGTTCATGAATCATGAACATGCCTTGCTACTTAACTTTTTCAATTCCATATCATGTGATTAGAATTTGAATATGGATCGCTACAAGCACTTTCGCACTTTTCCCTTGAGAATTTTCAAAATGTCTGGAAAACTCATTTTTGTTTCTTTAAAGCATAAATAAGTTAGAAGTTAAGAAGCTACAATCATCTAAGCACTAACTTCTTGCTTTAGTTTTTAGATCATTTTCATAAATAAATAGAAGATTGTTTAGTTTAGTAAAAGTGCTTCCAAACCCTCAATTGCATCTTTTTGAACTTCTTAATCCATTTCTACTTTTAGTTATAAACTGGCTCCCTAATAAGATTCGAACTCGTGATCTATCAATTCACAAGTTCAGATGCTTATCACTCAAACCATGTGTTCGTCTTAATTTTAGTTGCTAACTTAAAACTCCGTATCCCGTCTTCAGGTTTTTGGTGCCTCTTCTTGATCTGTGAATTTTCCCTATAGCGCAAATTGCTCAAGCCCAATTTCGATGTTGCAACTAAGACAAATGTTCGATTTCATTTCATTTCACTTTGGTCTGCGTGAGTTGAAAACTAAGACATCGATATCCGTTAAAGGCTTGAACAGAGATTGGTTACATCATGTGATAATTACATATAAATTACTAGTAAGAATAACGTTCGTTGTACTTTAATCATGTAGTTTATTAATCATTAAATTATATAATAAAATTATTTATTATACTAATTTTTTTACTCTCAGCATAATTATAGTCGACAATGGAGGTATATCGTCACCAAAGCAAAATAGGTTGAAAATGCAAAGAAAAATTGTCCCATAAACCGTAGTGCCACCACATACATCGGAAGGAATTAAAAAAACCCCATGCAAAGCAGAACGATTTTAATAAAACTACGGTTGGGCTGAATATGAAGAACTCGGACTTGGACTCTTTGAAATAGTTTGGATATGGACCTCTTATTGGGCTGATTTGCCTGTCCCAAAAGAAAATACAATATTCTATACAGACTACAGTTACTATAATTTCAATCTTAACCCGGTTCAATTAATGTTTTGGAGTTCGGACTATATTTCACAAAAATGCCATTAGATTTAAACTTTAAAAAATGAACCTTCTTTAATAAATAATGTCTTTAATAATTTTCTTTTAATTGATCTGTGTATATGATGGATTTAGTATATTCACTATTTTGATTTCTCATATAGATCCAACAACTTGACTTAGGTATCCAGCCATCCGGATCTATTTGAAATTAGATAGAATTCATTTAATTTACCCATAGATGATGTCTTTCCAATAAGTGATGCTCGTCTTTTTTAGCACCACTATTTCTTGAATAAATGATCAATACATAAGATTAATAGGAAAAATTTTAAAATAATGAAAAAAACTATAATGAAAGTAATTAAAGAATATTCAATGTTGAGTAGAGAGTTTTCCAATTTTAAGAGTTTGAACAGAAAGTAATGCCGGATGTTGAGAGTATATATGAACTTGTGGTATATTAAAAGTGGGAGAATGAAACTACTTAAGGAGCAGAGAGTGTTGAATCAGGGAAGATGGTAATTACTCAGGTGAGCATTTGAGAAGTACCGAATAGTGGGTGCCACCATTTGGGGGAAACTGAACTATTTGAACTGCAACATCTATAGAAAGTTTCTTCACATTTTCATTGCCTAGAAACAATCCTTAAGAATTAAAGGGAGCTGTTAGAGCTACACTTAACTTTCTGAGATCTCCTGATGAATGTAGTGACTTGTTAGTCGACCCGTCCGCTAAGTGGATCGAAACCTTTTCCAGTGCCCAACAATGTCTATTCATGACTCCCAACTGCTTCTTAAATGAGTTGAGTCATACATAATACTAAGATTAGCGTCATTAGGTATATGCACATTTTCTTAAATTTGAATTTACTATAACTGTAATCAAGATAATTTGAAAGCAGCATATAAAAGTTTAAGAACAATAAAAATTATGGAAAAGGTAAATTTCATTAAATTGAAATAGAAAATGAGGAGGAAAAGTATAGGTCTAAAAAATAACAATAGATTTTCATGACAATAGTCGTCTCTCCAAGATCCGCTGCTCCCAGATCCCACCACTAAATCATGCTGACTCTCCATAGATCTATCACTATTATCATTAAATCTGACTACGTAATAGTTTTTTTTCAAAAAAATTAAATTTATTTTTTAAGAGTTTAATTATCTTTAACCTCTCCTACTATAAGGAAAACGAAAATTACTAACCCACATTATATTGCAAGTATCATCCCAAAATCAACTATAATTTCCTCTTGTTCTCCACAATTGCATAGTTTTTTTTAAAAAAAAATATCTATGGAATACAGTCTTATTTGGAAGATTTTAAATGAAAAGATATCTACGGATTTTAACTTTTTTCTTTAAATCTTTAAAAGTATTTGGAAGATTTTAAATGAAAAGATATGTAGAGTTTGAAAAACTCTTGAAATGACACAATTTATTAGAAATCAGAGTGGAATAATTATGCAAATAGACTTCGGTTATTTAAGATCTTATTCAAAATGTTTATGTTGGTTCCAACTTTCAAGGTAAAGACCGTTTCGGATTGAAAAAAGAATGTTACTAGATATTTTATTCTTAAATTCTTTGATTATTTTTAATTAGTGACCTGACACACTCTATGCGTGTACAAATTAATTATTATTTAAATATATTAAAATTAATTACATTTAAATTATATCAAATAAATAAATAGTATAAGATAATCTTATACTAGTAATTAACGCGTGTGCAAATAAGAAAAATATTATTTAAATATATTAAATTAATTTTTATTTTGATATATATTCTATATCCAATTTTAATATAATTATTAAATTATGATAAATAAAAAATCATAAAATATTAAAAGAAAAAGATAAAACGTATATATACAATAAAAGAAAAAGAACTGAAGTGGCCAATGAAGTAAGAGAAAAGAAAAGTTATGAAGATGTTGGAGTAATAAATAAATAAATAAATAAATAATAAGAAATGAAAGAATATTAGAGAAGGAAAAATGGATGAAAAAATAAATAAATAAAAAAAATAGTCAAAGAATTTGAGTGACCTGACACTTATTATCTTCTCGTTTAATATAATAATATAGATTTTGAATGTAGTTGCTAAATTTGTAGTACTGTTTGCTTAAAAATAGTAATAAGAGAAAATGTCATATTTGATCCCTAAAGTTTTAGTTTTGTATCACTTTGATCCTTAATGTTCTAAAAGTGATATTTGAGTCCCCAAAATTAGTAATACGTCTCATTTAAGTCCTTCAAATTAAATTTTAGTGAATTATAGTCCCTAAAATTCCAAATTTATATCACTTTGGTCTTTAATGTTCTAAAAGTGACACTTAAGTCCCTAAAGTTAATAATCCGTAACGTTTAAATCCTTCAAATTCACATCAATACCAACATAACACTATACCAGGTTGATCTTCATATTGTACAAACGACACTTGAGTCATGTGGTGGGCTTTGAGAGACAACACTAAAAATCTTTCCGATCAAAATGAAGAGGACAATTTGCATATAAGTTCGTCATTCGGATAGATCAGCCTGCCCAAACATCTAGGTCAGGATGTAGGTCAGAGACTCACATTAAATGTATAAAATATCATTGCATAATATACTCAATTGATCAT
>JBBMKE010000010.1:12589521-12599990 GCA_037834125.1 Lippia alba | reverse complement strand
CTAACCATCCATACATATATCAAACCCCCGAGAGGTAGCTAACCTACTATGGGTCCTCCCCGACTAACCGAGGCATCAAAATATCACGCATTTCCTAGATCATGAGGTCGCACGTGATATCTTGGATGGAGACTATGCACAGGCTTAACCTCGATGGCCTTATACCGTTCCGAGGGTTCCTTACCCATAGCTCCTTGAGCTCACAAACACAGAACCGATCACAATTGCCAATCTTTCATGGCTTAGCTCGCTAACAGAAACGTAAACTGAACAAGAATAATTGGAAAGGCTTATATATATCTTTATATTACTTTTCAGTGCAAGCTTATTCCACAAGATCATAAATATAATATATCCAACACTTAGCTATATATACATATAGTTTACGTTCACATGCGGGGCAAAAAATCATCACATAAAGGTCATAGGACGCTTAGCTATACAAAGTTCCTAACCTCACTTTAGAAGTACAAGCAAAAGTGGTCGTGAGCGTGAAAGCTATGCCTCGGGCTTGTCAACCGGGTCCTCCTCTGAAAGACACACAAAGAAACCCGAGACTTAGACTCTATATAGACTGAAAATGACGCACGACGATGAAAAGATATGCATGAGATGCAAATGCTCATCACTCATATTCATAAATATCCAATTAGTCATATAAAAGCACAAAAAATCGCAACTCATGCAACGAAAAGTCAAATAACACGTTACAAGCGCACAAGTAACTAATTAACATATAAAAAGGACATATCAAAGCATTTAGGGGTCTAAGGAATTGAACCGCAAAAGTCGAAAAAATCAAAAAACGGACAGTAGCATTTGAAACGCCCATTTGGTTTCCTAGTTCAAAATCCAAATGACTGTTTCATACGCAAATTTTCAAACCTGAGAGCTCTGACACGGGCGTTTACAAACTTAGTGCAAACACCAAACACCCGTGTCAAAACTTCTGACACGATTTTTCACTTCTGAAACGCCCATTTGCAAAATACGAAGGAAAACCAAACGGGCGTGTAGAAAGCTACTGCCTTAAAGTTTTCACTCCAAACGGCCGTTTGAGGTTTTAGTTCAAATACCAAACGCCCGTTCAAAATGCTTCTGCATCAGGTCTGAGTCCCCAAACGGCCGTTTGCAAAAACAGAACAAAATCCAAAAGACCGTTTCCAAGAGACAAATTTTAAAATGGCGCGTAACCCAAACGACCGTTTGCAAAAAGCAAAGGAAATCCAAACGCCCGTTTGGATTGCATTTTCTGGGCAGAAATACGCGAAAAATAGGAGTTCAATCCCAAATTCACCAATACACTTAAATTTGTCCAAACAACACAGCACAGGCAACAACAATCATGCAAGGATCATATATTCATGCATTAGCAACAAGAAAATCAAGTAATGGATGCAAGGATTTCAAATCCCATTCAAATACAATTGTGATTAAATGTGGCTACAAGCCATAAATGCATACTACTACCAATCTCATGCAATAAATACAACAAATACAACATGTAGCATTCATATATCAAGTCCAAATTCAATACAATTAATTCAAATGCATCAAACTCACCAAAATGCAAAATGACCTAACTATTCACCACATATGTCAAATTTATACAAAAGGTAAATTACAAGATGAGATGTTCGGTTTGAAAGATAGAGGAGGTCGTGGGGTTTTCAAAACTTACTTGGGATCGAAATTTGGTAAAGAAATGAAGAAGTTTTGGTCTTGTGAAGATTGATCAAGGTTGAGGACTTGGGCTTCTTTCTCTCTTGTTCTTGATCTTGAAATGTGAAAGTGAGTATGAAAGAGTATAGGTTGAAGCCTTTAAGGGCTGAACCGATTCGGTTCAAGGGGCTTAGGTCCGGTTCTTGATTTTCTAGGTTTAATTTGTTTCAGCTAGAAATGGTTCCGGGTTCAATCGATCAGATTGCAATTGAATAAAATGCAATTATTTCACATAATTCACATAAATTTAATTAAAATACAAATAATAATTAAATCGCATAATTTACCTGTCGGCTCAGAAATACGGGGTGTTACATTCTAGATTGAAAATCTGTATTTTTAAAGATGTGAACATGTTCTGTAATCATTAGCATTATTCATTCGTTATCGTATTTTGAATTATTTTAATTGATAAAATTATTTTTATGGTAGATTATTTAACACTATGTAATCTTAATTTAAATTAAATATCTTGTTAATTATCTCAGTAATTTATGAAATCACAATTAAATGCGTTCCTTATTTTTCATCACTTTCTTTTCCTTTCATTTTATTTTTTCCACCATTTACAATATTTCTTCTATAAAATTGGTGCCCATAAAACTTACCTCATTACAATCAACACTCCATCAAGATAACAAACACAATAACAATGAAAAGGTGAAGGAGTTATCTTTCATAAATTAAAGGCAGGTAACTTGATATTTTATCATAGCTATTTATATTTGATATTCTTTTTTGTTGATCTATTCTTTTGATTTGTTTTTCTTTATTCTTATTTCATTTTAGATTTTTTGATTTGACCGATTTATATTATCTAGAATTTTATTTTAGAATAGGTAATGGGGAATTTACTAAACTTCGATTAAGTTTATTTTACAACGTTTTACTGGATTATTATTATGTCTGAGTTATTCCCAATTGTATATGTCGAAAACTGTGAAAAATAGAGCTTTGTTAAGATAATTGTAAACAAAATCGTCATGTGTTTGGATACAAACAAGACACTGGGCGAGCAAGTTTATTATGTCCAAAACAATGCCAAACTTTTCGGCGGTGTTTTCATATCAAGTATTACAGACTTCTCACCTTTCTTGCAACCTACGATTTTGGCGCTGTGTTACCATCTTGAGGAAGGCTAGAAGATCATAGACTACGTCAAGAGCAATCGCTCCATGCTTAAAGCTGGCTTTAAGTTCCAAGAAACTCGCATCAACACCAAGTCTAGTCCAAAATTGGCTACCTACAGCTCTAGAGGGCCGTCACAAAGTTGTCCATTCGTCTTGAAGCCCGATATCATGGCTCCCGACGATTTGATCCTAGCATCATGGCCTCTGATATCCCCCGTCACTGAAATCAAACTAGGCGAGCTCTACAACAACTTCGATATCATATTAGGAATATCAATGTCGACCCTACATGCTGCCGGAGTGGTAGCACTCCTGAAGGGGGCTCACCCTGATTGGAGCTGGACAACCATTCGATCGGCTATGATGACGACTTCTTATGTGACGAACAAGGCTGAGCATTGTTATAAAAACTGGAATTACGCACACAAAGTTCCATTGAACAGACTGGAATTACACACATAAGTTTCTGGAAGAACAGAAATTCCAGATAAATATTTGGGATGTTTGTTTGTAGGAATGAAAAAGAATCTTCAAAACTTTATTTACAAATAAATTCTGTAAATCCCATCAGTTTTGAAATTCCAGTCAGCTCAATAGTTACAGAAATTAAGTTCTAGTGTCTGTTACAGTTACATAATTAGTACTAGAAGCTCAACAGTAGTTTTTCAAACACTACGACATATCTTGTAATATTTTCACACTAATATTAAAGATATGTTCAACAAGCATCCTATCAAGGATATTGGATATAATGACCTACCTGCGACGCCTCTGGGCATGGGCGCCGACCACATCCATCCAAACAAGGCCTTAGACCCCAGACTTATATATGATGCTAGCTCAGAAGACTACATCAATCTTCTTTGTGGTATGAAATTCAACGAAACACAGATCAATATCATTGTTCGGTTGAATTCGTATAACTGCTCGAATCCATCACCGAACCTAAACTACCCTTCCTTCATTGCCTACTTCGATGGTAGCGAAAATACTTTCATGAATGTCCCAACAACAAAAGAATTCCAAAGAACTGTGACTAACATTGAAGACGGAAGTTCCACTTATGTTGCAAAATGGACATTGTTGGATGGAGTGAACGTCACTATGTTGCATGAGAAGCTAGAGTTCATTGAAAAGTACGAGAAGAAAAGCTACAAGCTGAGGATTGACGATCCAAGGTTGATGAAGAACATATTTGTCTATGGTTATCTGACTTGGGTTGAATCTAGTGGAAAACATAGTGTAAGAAGTCCAATTGTGGCCATTAACTTGACCCCGTAAAATAATGTACGGTTCCAGGGAAGGACGTGATTTATTAAATTATCATTTTGGATGCATAATATAATTCAATAATTGTTTCAGCAGCTTTTGGTTTTTAATAGAAATTACTATAGTTTTATGAATATCTGGAAATTTTCTCTAGATTGAAAATATATGGTTTTTAATGATGTGAACATGTTCTATAATCATTAGCATTATTCGTTTGTTATCGCATACATAATCTTTTGTGCACATTCAATTGATCATTCATAATCGTTTATATACACCTTTTTCCTCGAGGTGGTGGATGGGTTTACAAGGTCTGGCTACCTAATTATTATGGCCAATAGGGTCCATGAATCCCCAAAGGCCTCAGCTCCCATTCCGTGCTAATCTCCTAGCGAGGGCCGATATCGTCGTAGGTCAATGTGAGACTAATGCACGGGATCACCGTCAACCCATGCTTCCTTGAATAGCCACGTACACTTCGTCCCAAGGCCGCCATTCAGTGCAATCATTCATATCCTCGCCAAATGTTAGGTGGGAAATTCATTAAGAAAGGGCTTTGAAGTTTAAATAATTGACTGTATGAAATTGACTCTATGAAAATGACTCTATCTCTCTTTATATATAAAACATAACTTGGCTTAAAACTTTGCACATAGGATATATTGGGTCAATTATTCTAATAGAAGAGAAACCCACCTGTTATACCTTATCGAACAGCACCAAGAAGAAAAGAAGGCTGGAAGCTAGCCTAAGAACCTGACAAGTCTCCACCTTGGAGAAAACTGTACAAAAGATAACACAGTGCATTTGTGAGATTCAAGACTCCAAATGAAGCAAATATGATGCACGTCAATGCTTTAACGTGATGTGATAGCAGAAGAAGTAACAATGTGCTATGAAGATGTTGATGTGCACAATTAATGTCACTTAAACATAAACGGATATGATCACTCAATGCATGAATAAATCGTGCTCATTCATTATCATTCTTTCAATTCATAACACATTATAATACATGTTAACAATACATAGGAATCAATTTAAGGTGAAAGGAAACTATTAAACACATAAAGAAAGCAAGAAAGGTCACATTGTAGTCGTTCATGTTTTCATTTCACGTTTACATATTGAATTCATAACATAAAATTCATAGAAATATAAAAATATATCGTATATTATTCAGTTGATTAATTATTCAGTTGAATTGTAACATGGAACTATATCTATACTATAATAATATTGATTAATTATTCAATGGACTTTAATTTAATTAATTAATATTAAAGTTTTAATTTGGAGAAATAAAGTCTAATAAATAACTAATTGTGAATTAATTAATTATTCGCTTCTAATTATTTCTTGTGAATAAATAAATATCTAAAGTAGTTAGATATTATTTCTTGCTAGACAAGTTGGTCAAAAGAAGACTTTTTGTTAAAGTTGGAAAGATTTCTTTCCAAGCAAGAAATAAACTAGCTAGTGGGTGAAAATCCTGTCCCTAATAAGTGATGGGATTTGAACCCCATAGCTATAAATACAAGGGGTTCGAACCTCTTGAAGGCACAATCTCCTTCTCCAAATTACTCACTAAACCCTAGAGCCTAAACACCAAATATAGAACTAGCATCCTCCCTATTTGGATGGTGATCGAGGTTGGTGGACATATAGAACTAGCATCCTCCCTGTTTGGATGGTGATCGAGGTTGGTGGACTAATTCTCTAGAGGGCTGCTTTCGTGTAGTCTTGAAAGATTCAAAGGAGTTTTTGATATTGATTAGGGTACATGTGTAGATAAAGTAAAAATACAATCATACAAGAGCATATAAAGAAGTGTTGCTTTTATTCGTCATTTCATTCAAAAATTATCTGTTATTTACATAAGAAAAAATACAAAACGGGTACACAATTGGCTCTTAGGGCACTATTCCTAACGTCATATTATTAGCTAGACTATCACGCCACATAGTCCATTCTTGACTAGTTTCAATGTGATCAACATAATCTGCCTCGTCGTCCTCTTTATAGGATCAATTATCATCTCCCCTCTTACGAAATTATGGATCCAGAAACATGCAAGTATAATCTTGTTCTGTGTCTGAATTGGATAGGAAGTGTTACTCTTAAGCACGGCCCATCGACCTTTCAAAATGCAAAATGATCTCTCAATGATGTTTCACGCTTTAGAATGTTTTAAATTGAAAAGTTCCTTCGTGTTTTGTGGACGAGAATAGCCTCTAGACCTATGATACCAGATTCCACCATAAGGTGCGACAAAAATTTCACCGTTTATGTAACCAGCATCACAAGGATAATAGTTACCTATATACATAATTAAAATACATGAATGCACTACCAAATTTATATTAGCAGAAAGGAGTTACTATCTAATAACTCATATTGTACCAACCTTTAAACCATATTCTCTATGAATTGCGTCCCCAAGGACTCTATCATCCGCTGCAGAGCCCTCCAGCGGGTTGAGACATTCACAAAATTATATTTTATTTGTCAGATCAAATAAAAGTAAACGCAGTTAAAAGCTCCCCTACACGATGAGTCAACGGCTGTCGTCATATCACACAAGAAAGAAAATATCTGTTGTTGCAATAATCTCATCCGCAAGCTTAATACATACTGATTACTGGCTTCTGCTACGCCAACTGTGGGACCTCTCACCAGTTTCCACCACCGCCGCCGCGCCTCCACTCCTCCGCCATGGCACAGCAGGTCGCTTCAACTTCAACCGCCGTCGGCCTCCGCAGATTCGCCCCCTATTCCTTCAATTCTCATCATCAATCGCCGCGCTTTCTCAACTTCTCCCACCATTTTGGAGACAAAATTCGCCGCTCTCGCACAATTTCCTGCCAGACCAATTCCAATCCAGTCGACTCCGCTGCCGCAGAGGTACATCTAAGTGTTCTTCATTCCCCAGATTTGATTATGTTATTCTCCATTTCAGACTTTGGCGTTAATTTTTCATATAAGCATATCTATTAGTTTCTCATTTATTTTCCTGTCCAATAAAATCAATAATTTGAGCTATAGGCTAGGTTAAACTGTGGAATGTTTGCTAGAATGAGTTTAAAAACGTTTGGTATATTCGGTTTGGTTGTCGGATTGGCTAATGTAAGCGCAATGATGCAGGAGAAGCAGTTGGCATTGGCTGAATCGGAAAATGATGGAGAGAAGTCTAGTGTTGGCACAACAGAAGCAGCTTCAGCTGGTGGTGGTTGGTTTCCGGAGTATCCTGACAAAAAATTAAATAAGAGTGTTGCAGTGATTTCCACGATTGCAGCAGTTGGGCTTTTCTTGTCAGCGCGGTTGGACTTCGGTGTTTCGTTGAAGGACCTCACTGCTGAAGCATTACCTTATGAAGAGGTTTGTTACTTTTATGCTCAAAATGAACCGTAAAATTATCATGCTCTAAAAAGACACCAATGGGATGATTTAATATCTTTACTCGTTGAATGTAGCAATGTGTAGCTTTGATGTCTATCTTCATCTTTTGAGGAGATGAACAAATTTAGTTGGTTCTTATTTGACTTGTTGTTACAAGCTTTAAAACGTTCGCTATGTGAATTTTGATACTTGGGATAGATGGCCGATTATGTTTGTATTATCCGAATTTGACTAGAAGTAAGCAGTCCTTAAATTCGTGCAATTCATTTTACAGCTCTGACTTTCCATTATCGAGATTTTTGTGTTTTGCTTCCGTGGATGGTGATGTTTTTTTCTTATACTGAGTTATGCATATTCCTTGTATTTGTATAGGCTCTTTCAAATGGCAAACCGACTGTTGTGGAGTTCTATGCTGATTGGTGTGAAGTATGTCGAGAATTGGTTCCGGATGTCTACAAAATCGAACAGAAATACAAGTAAGTTTTTAGTATTTCCCCAAGTTCTGTGCCCCTTTTATACATTTTAATCCCTTGCCATTTATTGAACTTGCTTGCATAATCATTAACTTCAACCTCTATTATCTACTTCAAAGTAATTTTTGCTAGTTGCTGGTCTTCGTAGGGTGTAAAAAAACTCAGTCTCGAACTTCCATATGTCTGTCCTATAAGTTAATCATATGACATGCTACAGATGAGCTTGTACGGGTTGAATCTCCTCTTCTTTTCTGGAACTTAATCATGTCTACTAATTAAAATATGCTTCACATATTCAATGAAAATTGGCTGTCTTATTTCACTGTAAGCTACGGGGTTCATATTTATTTCTGCTTGTTGTCAATAATGTTCGGACTGCAAAATAAAATTAACTTTGTAGTGTTATTTGGTTAAGTCAATAGCTAATTCAGCTAATGTTAGGACATTTTATAAAGCAAACATATTCAAGTCTTGCAAATTTCAAAGTTTTGGTTGCTTGAAATCCTTGAACAGAGATGCCTATTTGTGTATTTTAAACATGCCAGTTTAGTATCCCTGTATTATATGTGATGTTACTTACGCCCCCTCATCATTCTTTAGCAGCTAGCTGGTTCAATTTACTATAATATTGTTTCATCATTTTCATTTCTTCGAGAACATTTCATTGTTCTGCGTCATCTGCCTCTAATGTGATTGTAATTAGGTTACTTCAGCTTAGAAATATTTCATTTTTTCATTTTCAGGGACCAAGTAAATTTTGTTATGCTGAATGTTGATAACACAAAGTGGGAACAAGAGCTTGATGAATTTGGTGTGGAGGGTATCCCCCATTTTGTATTCCTAGACAAAGATGGTAACGAGGAGGGTAACGTGGTAGGTCGCCTTCCAAGACAATACCTGCTTGAAAATGTAGATGCTCTTGCTCGTGGGGAAGCAACTGTACCTCATGCTCGGGCTGTGGGACAGTATTCAAGTGCTGAAGGCCGCAAAGTCCACCAAGTTGTTGATCCTAGAAGTCATGGATAGGACATTATTGTACAGTTCTCTCTTCCATGACGGTCACGGTTCTGATTCATATACCAGGTGTGTAGATGTTGATTTCACTTTAGTGTGGGAATATGTAAATGTGTTAAACCATCACCTCAAACAGCGATATGGATGTGAATTCATAGGACGGAAGAATATGACTACTACAGAAATGTCATATAGTGAACAGATTGTATTGAGAAATTTGATATACTAGAACTATTGAACACTCGATGAAAATTTCATTTTTAATGGAATTTATTAGTGTCTCTCAGGCTTATCAACCTTCTTACATGGATATCCTATAAAATTCTTTGTATTGTGTTTGAATTTTATATCATGTTTGTATTACCGTGGCCGTGCCCTTCCTCCCTCCACGCGAGGAACTGTCACAAATTTAGAAGTTCCACTAGTTCCGATACATTACGAACAAGAATGAACTCCCAAATGCTTCTATTTAGTGGATCAGATCCTTCAATTTCCTCAATTACATAAACTTGTTTATCTGAGTTATAACAGCTAAAATGGAAAAAGGAGTTCCATAACATTTCTTTTATTATACCCACCTCTAACTAGAGTAACACAAACCAATATATATATACTAATATACATATGCTCTTAAGTCTTACCCAGTATCCAAGCCATCTATACATCATATAAGTTATCTCCGGCTAGTCTATACATCATATAAGTTATCTCCGGCTATCCTTGAAAGAGAGCTCTGTTCACTTAACCAAGAGTCCTGTACAGAAACCGGGGAACCATTTTTCTTCACCTCTTCGGTTTTCAGAACAACAAGCCTTCGGTTTTCCACTTTGTTGAGCTTACTCATCAAAGTGTTCAATTCTTTCTCACTTCCAAGTTCTATTGAAGAACAAGAGGAAACGGTCGAAGATCCTACATGTATATTCTCCTGGGATGGTGCCCAACCACTTAACCTAATCTGGTCTAATTCATCTGCCACCTCCACCATAGAAGGTCTCATATCCCTATGAAAAGCAAGACACCTGAAAGCCAGCTCCGCCACACTGTGCACAGATGAAAGTGTCCAAGCATCTCGATTCGGGTCAAGAAATGGATCTATTAAATCTTCAACACGGCCTCTTCTAATCTTGTCTACTGCCAGTGCAGCCAAATTGATCTCACTGGGAGGACGAGAAAAATCAACTGCTTTCATTCCTGAGATTATTTCCACAAGAACAACCCCGAAGCTGTAAACATCACTTTTATCAGAAAGATGGAAGCTCTGATGGTATTGGGGGTCGACATAGCCCGGAGTTCCTTGAGGAACTGTTGAAATGTGTGAATCATCCATCATCCCAAATCTTGAGAGCCCGAAATCAGCTACTTTTGCATTGAAATTGTGGTCCAGGAGTATGTTACTGGATTTAATATCCCTATGGTATATTGGAGGGTTTATTCCCGAGTGAAGGTGGGATATTGCACGAGC
>JBBMKE010000010.1:12569447-12585081 GCA_037834125.1 Lippia alba | reverse complement strand
ACATATGGATAGATCAATCCTATCTAATATCAACTTCCTAATACTACTAAATATCTACTAAGACAGTAATTCTAACAGGATTAATGCATTTAAAAGTATCACAAAAACTTTGAAAGAAGCAGTAAATCAAATACATTATCCTCAAATGTTCAGTTAAGATATGCAAGCTGACCTGCTTGGCATGCTCTAGCAAGTGAACAGAGAAATAAGAGATTCTCAGCCGCATCTTTCTACTGGATCCAGACACCATTCTCACCTTATGACTATCAGAAAACTCACAAATCCTCAAAACTCGAGTGAGACCTTCTGCATATACTTCAAAACCCACCTTTACTGTCTCTGACTGACTATAAGTAGTATGTTTCTGATTTTCAGGCCTTTTATCCATGGGTAAATGAAATCCCAGACCTCTTGTTTGCTTATTCCGATAAAATGGTTTCCATGATCTCACCTTATCTATGCTGATTTCTCGCAGCATATGCACATCTGAAAAGGAGAGTAGACAGCACATAACATTTGAACCGCACAAACAGGGGCTTGGAAAGTGAAGTTTCTGCTTTATACAAATAAATGTTGCCATATGATAACCATGTAAAAAGATAACAGATTAACAAGTTGGATCGTCAAATCAAAATCATGAATGTATTGGCTCATGAAGGTATCAAGATCATGAACCATTAAGATATGTTTTACAAAAATTCCGTCAGTTCACTTTTTTATATCTTTTCAGAGCATTTCACGCCCCAAGTAGGTGCAAGATTTCCCTTTGGTGCACCTTGAATTTAGGCCAAAAACAACTATCCCAACAAAAGGGATACCCAATGGATGCACTTAAGTTTTAATAAAGCTTATAATGTGTGCACTTTTCCAATACTTATTGCTATTTCTGGCTCCCAACAGATTTTTTCTTGTAGTCTTACGACAGTATTGGAATACATTCAGCTACTCCTGACTTTACAATCATTACATAAGAACAGCTACTAGTATTGACTATTACGTCATCATTTTCCCATTAAAAACCCCAAAGGGAGGGGAAGTTTGTTAATGATGGAAATTAAAGGGTACGGTAATGTAAGTACGAAAGATCAAGGGAGAAGTTGGTAATCTGGAAGAAAAACAAGAGGAATAAACACAAAATTATTAGACAAGAGATAGAATTTGTGAACACCCACCAAGTTTTTTGCATTTATCTTGAATTCCAATCAAGCATGTCTACTTGTGACAGAATATCCACGTATGTCCAATCACTGTTGTCCAATTCATGTGCTTATCGTATCGGTTCGACACACCATAAATCTTACTTTGTTAAAAAGTTAAAACCGCAAATGTATTGCATCATCTATGTCTTTGCAATAAGAACTTTAACGTACATTAACCAGGAATTCAATGAACATATGGAAGTCAAAAATTATAAAAAAAATAAAAATGAATGCCCACAGTTTCCCACAAAATGTGACTAGTCATTCAAAAGTTCAACCAAAGGGAGAAATGTTAAGATAGTAAATTACCATCAAGTTGGACGACTAGCTTGTGTGGAAGGGTCAGATCATCCCAGACATAGTTAACACTAGCTCCAGCTCCCAATGTCTCTGGCTCTGATGAACCCTGAAAACAATTGGCAATACATAAGAAATGCATGACCATATGTAAGAAGAACATTATATTGACTACATTATAAATGATAAAACGGGAGAACTACTGTCAACCTTTTGATAATAAGTTATAGGAGCATTGTGTAAACAGTTCTCTATTCTGTAAGGGAGATCTGTTAGTGGTGGTCTGTGGAAGTGCAATACAATGGTGGATCCTTCTTCCACCACATGAACAGTAGCAAATTCACCAGAATCGTGTTGCTGTGAAATGTCACCATACTGCCTTTCAGGATTTTCTGAAGAATTTCGGAATTTCAAGAAAAATCGCCCTAATGAAGCCACACACACTGGTCCCGACCAACTAAGTCTGGACTCTTCTGGTCGAAATCGAATGAAGAATGACAAATCATTTTGAGATTTTGTATGCTTCTTGAGGAGATTTTCAATGATGCTGAATTCTTTCTTGTTTGCCTTTAATGTCTTCAGCCTTAAATCTATACTCTGTTTGCTGCTGATAGTAATCAAATCTTGCATATCCTTTCAGAAAGAAGAAAATTATTAGACCACAACACAAATTTAAAGATATCATTCTGAAATTAATTTGGGTCATTTCAAGCAGACCTCCGCAGTACATTGCTGGATCTCAATCACATCTTCGGATTCATTGCATACAACATACCGCGAGCTCAGAGATACTATCTGAGATGAGACATTTTTGTTGATTGATGGTTTTAGAGCCACACCCAACCTCATAATATTTTTTGATCCAAATAATTCTTCGGTTCCAAGATCTATCTCAGTAAGACCTGATAACACATCCAAGTCCAACTTCGCCTCCAGTGCTTTTTCCTCCAACAACTTGAAGCACAATTTGTTGCATCTAGGATAAGAGAAGTATTATCACATAGGAGATCCATGTGCAGTTAAACTATTATTAAGAGTAAGTTCATCATAGATTGATTTTGTCCCCACTTGTGAAGTTATTGACCCACGAACTTCCATACTGAAGTCAAGATCATTAAAACAAACAATACTACCAGTACTCAACCAGAGATTCAAATTAAAAAAATTTACTTGAAAAATTACATAAGTATTAGCATACATTGTGCTTTATGTCACATCTCTAAGGAAAAATTTGGAAAGTTTTATTGCATCAGAAACCACTTGCAACACAATCAAATGGAACTTGCACTTCGGACACCCCATTTTATAGTAAAGGAAAGTAGGCTAAAATTGTTAAAGACCAACTTTTTGGAATATGTTCCGGTTTGGATTTTCTAAAATGACCTAGAACTTCAGTGATTAGTTGCTGAATATAACTGCAGAAGCACAATGTCGATGCCATTATTGCTTCGGCTTTACTGAAACAGCAGGATGCTCTCTAAACGGAAAATGCAGTGAAAGGTAAAAGGGAGAGAAATAATATTTACTTCAAGAACCATGATGTGATGGAATTAGGAGGCAAATATGATCCCAACTCTGGAGGAATATCAGTACCAAATCTTTCCATGTCAACCCTGCAAGATGTATTACTTATTGAGAAAATTGTACCAGTAGTTGTTGTCTAAATAATTATGTTGCATATCATACCATACCTAGATAAAGGTTTCTGGTTGGCAGCGAAGGAAAACAATGGCACATTTGTATGATTCTGCAATGCATATGGTGTGCAGATACCAGCCTAAAAACAAGCTGAATAACTTCAAAAGAGTCCACTTGAAATAAGTATACAGTTAATGTTGCACGAAAACTTACCTCCAACGTGCCTCTACAACTACGAGACAACCGCAGCACGGAGAAGTACTTCCCACCACCAAAGTCCAACTCAACATCTAAATGAGAAATATCTCCTTTTTGCTTTTGTAATTTTCTCAACCAGTCACTACTATTGACTGGTTTGCAGCTCGAGCCAAAAGAGGTTAAAGTGACCCGAAAAAATATTGTAGAAGGGTTAACATAAAAATTAACAGCTGATCCACTAGAAATATTTGCTTGGCTCCATGCATTGTCACAGTCTGTGGGGCTATGTGGATCTGCAACCAGAAGTTTTGTCAACAATCAACATATTAAACAAATAATAATAATTCAACGGGACTTTTTGGATCAGTTACCTCGTTCAGTCAAACTGACATGTATCTCCGTGTGCAGAAAGTTTGAAACCCGTATTGTAGGAAGAAAAAAGAATTCCTTCTGCTCTTGCATTGCAACTGGTGCATCTCTATTGGTAGGCGTGTATCCAAAGTTATCTGGGTTTACAACAGGTATAGCCTTTCCAACAGTTTGTATCAGGAAATATATGTTAGCAACAAAACCTTCTTCGGATTTGAGAGTACAATTTGCAATGCTCATTGAAAGTTTCGTTGAGTTGACAGAAAATGCCTTTCGAACTTGGTATCTGAGTTTGTCAAATAGCCCAGATAGGCGGACAGGCTTCCCACCTTTAAGATCATCTGACCACTCAATTGATGACACCTTCAAACTTTTCAGACCTTCGGCAATGTTGGGTCTGAACGAGAATACGTAATTCCCTGCATATTAATTTTAAACTTCGTGAATTTTGGGCAAATTCTCTAGTTGCAACACCATGATTGATCTCATTTTCGTTACTTAAAGGATAAGAATGTACATACACAGATACAGACTGGAATAAGATGATAAATAAATAGATTGGTATACAATATATCTTCACCAATTGCAGTAGCAGCATAGGATAGTTCAATGGAGAGTAAGGAATAAAGATAATTAGTGTCATTTCTCAACAAGTGATGAGGGACACGGCCAATATAGTACTGCAACTATGTTTTCTGAGATTATAGGCAGTTATTTAAAAATATGTAAATTAGTACCAGAACATATTCTTTAACAGTAATGAGTATTCACAGATTGCACCACAACAAGATGAAAATTATATCCAACAGTAGCATCCAGATGCAGGTAGCAGCAGAAGAAAATATTCCAATGTGGTAATGCTTAGAAACCAAACATCTCTGAGGTGATTTTCAAACAAAAATTGTGTTCCAGACAAGCTCAAGGGGATATCATGACTCCTGGTTAACATTGTTATGGAGTATGTGCACCAACTCACTCCATTTAAGATCAAATAAACTTCCATTGATTTTTAACAGAAAAACAGTTGAATGCACAATTTGTTAATCATTGGATTTTCCTACTAGTTATTATTTAAAAACCATATACAGATATAACATATCATTCAACAATTTTGAAAAGCTACTATATTCTTCTAAATATGAATAATCAGTTTCAGCATCCACAACCAATTAAATTAAAAGTTGAGATACATTTGCACACCTAGGCAACTAGTTGGTGTAGTTTTCACAAATAATAATTTGTGTGAGTTTAAAACTTATGTTGTTGCTATTTCATTCCACAGCTTTCCCAGCGCAATCTGAATTCATAATGCTTCTACATATCTATTTGGTTAGCTTATAAAAAATATCAGATGCACGTCAAAATCTAACATCTTAGAGAAATTGAATCTTAAGCTTGCTTCTCTAGACGTCATTAGCGTCCAAGCAGATAAAAAGCTCTTCTAGGAGCAACAGCTAAAATAATAAGTCAAGTCTGGATAAACATACCAAACCATATGAAGTAAGGTCAGCTAATAGAAGAAACAACTAATATGTTGACATTGTTGCCAAAGTTAAAGAGCTGAAACCTAGTCAATTAGTGGAAAAAAAGGTCACAGCAACTAAAGGCCGACAATCACCCGGAAAACTGCTCATCTGTCAGCATGAAGCTTAATGTTATATCTTTATATTCAAATCTCACTTTAATCATATTTTTCTCCCTGAATATTAAGAAAAATGAAATAGTGGATTTCATAAGATCTGAAGAATCTAATTAAAATGAATTTTATATACAAATGGCCTATTTCTTTTTATTTTGCCATGGAAAATGGTGCTGCAATACTTTATCCTCATCATCACATTCTCTTTAATGTGCATAACATAACAGTTTAGATTTAAATGGCATTAGTAGTATCAGTATATATCAGTTTGAGTCACGAGGTAGTGCAGCGTATTCATGTTACAGTAATTTTATGATCCAGTAAAAGATCCAACTTTAAGCAGGTACGTGATTCCAGTCATAAATTAAGATTGAAATAGATTTTGGGTTCTAAAGAGATCATAATCAAAATGTAATTAGGCCACAGATAAGAATGTCTTCAGTAAAAATTTTGCTAACCTAATGCTCCATTAGTTGATTTCACCAGCTATAAAACGAATTAGTTTATCTGATTATTTCTCCCATTTATTTACTCATCTATGTACTGATAAATAGAGAGATGAATAAGCATACCAACAGTTAGAGATGATAATGTCTTTCTCAAACCACCAGATGAATTAATAGCACTAAATGCTGTCATAGAATCGTCTATGACATCTCCAGGTTTCAACATCAGCAGAGCTGACTCAGTTTCCTCGTGCTCAGGCCTTTGAAATCGCATTTCCAGAGAGAAGTCAGTTTCATTGTGTATCTTTAGCAGAGGAGAGATACTAATAGACAAGCCATCCTATTAACAGCACAGGGGAAAATTTCAAATTAGCTCTCTTGAAACAAGCAAAATGTACCCATGACAAAGCGTTGGAGACAAATATATACCTCAATGCCCTTTGAAATTTCAATGGCAATAAATGGACCAGGAAAAGATTTAGAATCTGGTCAAGTGGTGTAAACAAAAAAGATTCAAGGTTAGTCCTCACAAACCATACTAAAGACTTTGAAAAAGAACGCTGTGTAATAAGCCCAACAACTCTGCATTATATGAGTGGCCAATATAGATATACTCAATCATGAACATTGTGGTGCATTAATATATATCAGATTAGATTGTATCCGTTAATTACTCAACATAAATTCAGCATCCTCCACTTGAATCTCATGATAGCATTTGCAGTCAAAACTTTCATCATTTAATATGTTTTAGAAAAATTCATTTCAAGTGTATGTTCAATATTCATGACCCAGGTCTTATAGCGAAGATCGTTATGTAGGATACAATATTATACAGCATTATGCCATAAATTGACCCAACATTTTCACACATATGTTTATTACAGGCTTTGGACCATAATGAATAATGTAAAAAATGGAAGTAATGCTTCTTGTCTTTCTTACCATTTGAGAATACAAACTACCCATTCCCTCACATATCCAGAAACTACTGCTTTACTAGCTTGTAATACATCTCGGATATCAGGTTACTAAAATAAGCAAAACAAACTCAGCTGTTCAAAAATTTGAGCAACCGTTTAACATTTGCGAGCACCTACGCAATATGAGTAAAATAGATCCCTATTCTAGTATATGATTCGGTGAAGTTGCAAATAAGAAGAGAATACCTCACCTTGCGATGACACAATGCGAGTCCTCCAAGCAAACTGGCAAGATTCTAAAAGTGAAAGATGAATTGGAGAAGTTGAAAGCACACCTTGGTGGACAAGCTGCATTGAAAAGTAAGATGCCTCTGGTGGTTGATTGGCCAATGCTAGGTGCCTTACGACCATGTGAGCAAGAAAAAGAGACCACATTAACACTCGACCAGAGGTCCAGGAGGATTTACCCATGGAAGTGACAGGTATATAATACAAATGTCCAAAACAATGTTGGTAAAGAACGCTAAATAATCGAATCATGTAAGTCAAATAACTGCTGGTAGAGAAAATAAAGTGCCAACATGCCAATGGTGTCTTCATTTTCCAAAAAACAACTGTATAACTCTACATAATCTTCCCAGAAGCAGTAATTCAGATGGAAGTAGCTTGAGATTTTCTTCAAGTTTTCAATTTAATCACCCAACGGATTAAGAGTATTTGTTATGATTTCTTATCGAATTGGATACATATTTGATAGAAGCTCATATTTAATTGGAACATTTTAGGATGTCAATTAATTGTCTTACGATGCCTTACCTTACCTAAACTAAGTTATCAGGTAGATAGAGTCTGGTATTCTTCACCTTACTCCACATAAAAAACCTGGGGCATGGGATTATTCACTAATGAAAACAACTAGAATATTTTCTTTTTCAAAAGTCATCAACTGGAGTTACTATTCTGCATTTTCAACTTCCAAAGCCAACTCTATCATCTTTGTATTAGAGTTTTCCTTTTCTCCACATGAATCAGACTGATCAGGCTTCTGACTTACAAATTAACCACTGATGTGCAGTGTCATAATGAGTTGTCAATATATTTATAGGAGTCAGAAAGTCTTGGAAACTTTTCACGGTTTCCCATACATATTTATACAAAAGTACGTAAGAAATTTATCATTGATCAATCTTTGTCACAAATAAAGTTTTTTAATCATAATCCACTGGTAAATATTGACAAGATTGAAAATTATAGAAACTTAGCTGTCAGTACTGATAGTCATGCAGAAGTAATAGAACTCATTGGAGCTACCTTAAAAAAATGATACTCGACTCTTGTGCAGATATTGATGCATCTTGGTTATCATAGAACTGGCAAATAAGGGTCAACCCAGACTGGTTTTCAACCTGCCATTTAGAAATATCAATAACATATCAATCATTTTCAGAACAATTCTGTGCAGTAGGCCGGGCCTCAATCAGAAGCACACATCATCAATATAAACGGTCAAAGATTGTGAGCTTAATGGAAGATCTAAGGTAGTCATGATCCAGATTTACAATTAAATCACTACAACTGATAACCAATAAGATAATCCAGCATATTGCAGCCATAAAAGAAGATAATTTTAACTTCTGTCAAACTGTCCAAGCATGAGCACAAGAACACTATTGTGAAGTTCAACCTTCCAAGTTCAGAAAATTAAAACTCTTGACCAATAAATTTATTAATTGCATTGAGATCCTAGATGCCATATCATGCATTTATCATTTTATGATTATATCCATCTATTAGTACAGCATTTTGAGGAGCAAGTAAGAAAACGTGTATCAGTGTGCTTGTGTCCATAATCTACACAACACTCAATAACCAGCAGTAATTTTCATTTCATTAGGCCCAATCACTCACACATCTATAGTCAAATCTTATTAAATGGACTGAACAAATTAAGTACCCAAAGCACTATCACTTTAGAAAACTAGAGTTCAAACTGAGCCGGTTTTCATGGAAAAAATGAGTTAAAATGATGTTTTGATTTGAACTCCCAAGGGAAACAGTTACAAATAGTTTTAGAATTAGTTTACAGATCATCAAAATTCACTAGCTTCCTTCGTCAGAAAATTCTCACATGCTAATATCTGAAGCATCATATAATGGCGGCAACTAGATAAAACAATACAGAATCTTCACAGAGGAGAAATATTTACATTTCAGGAGTTGAAACAAAAACAAGGACAAAAAAAGTGATAACAAACAAACTCAAGGACACTACACCTAGAACGGAACCTGGATTACGCTTCAGAAATAGAAAAAAGTGGCTCAGTGAGACACAATCAACATTCTGAACAGATAACAATAAGATGCCAGGAGATGGAACATTATCAAGTCATTACTCGAAACATGGAAGAAAGATATGCAAGCTGGGATACATAAATGTGGCATCCAGTTTTCTTTTATGCCTCGAGCAGATGTACTTAATCCGTTCCATGAGGAATCAGAACAAAAAATATTATGAACGAGACAAACACATGATAAAAAAACATTTGAAATGAAAGAAGATATGAAAAGAAACCAGCTACTCAAATGTGAATAACACAAACTTGTGGAAGTTCAAGAAACACAGGTAAATGTATGCAGAGAATATTCTTGCACAATTTCAATAAAGGCAGGCACGCCAACTAACTGTTCATGCTAGAAACAATTAGTTTTAAAACCTTGCAGCAATTGGCCAAAAGTGCAGAGCTTTTCACTGCATAAGGACCAGCCAAACCCAGCTCTCCAATCACAAATAGAAGCATATCCAATGGAAGCTCACTCAGTAATACAGTCACCTGTCAATGCCATAACAAGCTTATCATCATATTAGTAAAGTTGATACAAGAACAAACAATTTAATGCCAAGAGATAAACCTCATTAATCTTAGCATAGAAATGTTTGCGAACTCCCTGTAAAGTATGTTCTGCATCCTGAACAAGAAACTTCTGAGAGAAGAATGTGCAGATTTCAAGAGGTTGAATGAATTCCTTCCTAAAATCACAAATGAAAGTAAACTTAGTTGGAGCATCTAAGTGAAATATAAAATTTGTATCACACAGGTGCTGCTGAGAACTGAGAAGAAAAGTTCGGCAACACATGGAAGGGATTGAACTCAGAACCAAAGCATGAAAACAGTTACCACAAGTTTTGCTGGGCATCAAAATGATACAGAATAACTTCAAATGTGTTCATAACCCTGACTTTAGAATTAGTAATCTGTACTACTGTTTGAATAGGTGCGATTGATCCCTGGAGAAGGGGGAACTTTTCCTCAGTGTCTGAAAGCTCATGAACAATTGTAAGGGTAGCCTTGCCCACCACTACTGTGATCCCCAAATCATTCCCATTTCCTCTTGACACACCCATGTCCGCAACACTTGAATCACATTGAGAATTAATCCCAGTCCTGCTGGGATCAGAGATATCCCTGGACCCAGTGGTGGGGCTTGAAGGTCCCTGGGCTATACAACCATCTTGCAACAGGCTATTACCAATTGGACCAGGGTCATCAAACACTTTCCACTTGAATAGATTTCCTGGCTTTCTGACAAATTCAAGGACACTATCCTGAAAAGCCACTGCACAATCATTCTTCTTATTCACAAGGTGAAACGTACTTCTAGATAAGGAAGTAGAACATTCCTGCTCAATGGCATCTTCATAGGCATCACGTTTGAAAGGAAGTACTCTCCAAAGTGCTGACCCACTATCATTAGAACAGGAAATATCAACAAATCTCGATCTTGGTTGGCAATTCATACGCAGTGATTCCCCAGAGTTATCTTTAGCATATAAGGAAATCAGGTAAAAGTACTGAACTTGTGGCTTCCATCCCCTTGGCTTGTGATACTTTACCTGAAGAAATATTTGAAGGATATTGTTTAATAATATTGCAAGACCCACAACAATTCTAGAGCAATAGGCTTCCCAAAACAAATCAACAAGAACAATGTACCCAGAAGTGGATGAATGACGGCTATCATAAAACCCTCGGATCAATTATATTAGGAAGCAAAATCATATGTTATAATCAGCATTTCAACACATTTATGGGAAATAATTTTAATTAAATATCAATAAATAAATACAGTTACCAATAAACTCCACTGCATTGTAAATAAAAATAATATTACCATCACAAATTCAATTGGTTGTTTAAGTAGACAATATAGCTCACAACCAGGTATATTTGAGCTTGAGCTCATTATATGGCTAAAGCTCTGGTCAAGATTTCCACAAGCCAACTTGCCAGGCTTATGATTTGGCCAACCCACATTAACCCCTCAATGCCAGGCCAACAAAAAAAGAATCCCCAGAAATGGTGATTTGAGGATAAGGAAAGCAAGAGAACTGAGATATTTGGCTATTTTCGTGAAGATCGCAAGGTTTCAAGCTTGGCATGCACCACAGACCCTCTAGGATCTTCAACTAGCGCTCATGTCCAGAGCGAAGAGAAGGCGAAAAAGCGCCGCCGAAGCAGAAGTTAATTGTTCTCCTGGCCTAACAAAAGTTCAAATAAGAGGCCAGGAGAACAATTAACTTAAGGAAATCACAAGGTTCTCTCAATCAATAGTGGTCTTCTATTTCCAAATAAAATTACTATTATTCGACAATTTGAACAAGACATAACTTTCTTAGAAAGTCGAGCAGTTTCCCACCAGTCAAAAAGGTATAAAAAATCCCAAAGAAGAATTTGTCTAAGTATCTTTGTGGATAAGTCAGCACCATATAGAAAATACCACCCACATGAAACTAATTAAACATCAGTGACCAAACAACTGTGGAATCTATAGACAAACCAAAAGGTCCAATTAACCTGGCCTGTGGCATGATTAGCTTAAATATCACGAAAATGGACAACACTGGCCTAAAAGATACGGTGTTATCATTTGTTCCATACATACAGACAGACACATCCAAAAAGCTATTTCCTTTTCACTTTTCATTGTATACAGCGCCAAAAATCAGAATTTTCAATGCCTAAGCAGGAGAACCAGTAGACAATTTTGATAATTAACTAAGTGGCGAGAGAGTCAATATAATTTCAAGTTGAACCAATCTCAGCCACAAGTTTATAGCAATTTCAAAGGGCATTCTTGATTGTCAACAATAATCTGTCTTTCAGTCTAGAGGACTATAACAGTAAGTAACAGAAGCATGCAAATGTACGTAAGTGCATGCCAGAAGCATCGAAAAGCCTTGCTAGGTTAGTGTGAATAATGAGAGAATATCTTTTTTCTACCCAAACGTACGACAGGAAATAATTGAAGGCACATTATTTATGAAATGGTACAGCGATCAGGAATATTCATGTGTAAGCATCTTACTCTGAAAAGAGCACGCTCTCCCACCAGTGAATAATGGATTGCTCCAGCTATATCATATCCACTATCTGCACCTTCAACTGCGATATACATGTGTTGGTCAATATCTTGAATGGAAACGATTGTTCCTGTGGAAGTTGCAAGACATGTTAGATGAAATTCAAAAATTAGAGCAGTTCTACCACAGAAAGGTGAAACCCTACATACCATCGGGAACCAATTCTTCCAGGCTTCCTCCTGGTTCTTGGTTGTTAGACAAGTTCTTCGATTCAACCTTGAAGGTTTCCTCTCTGCTCGAAATCTTAGAGAGAGACTCAGATGCAGAAAGCACCATCTGTGCAAGAAAATTAGAACGAAGGAACACAACAAAGTAAATTTCTGAGAAAAATGATTAGGAGCTTCCAAAGATCAACGAAATCAGCAACCAGAGAAAACTTTAGAAACTTGAGAACAAAATTATAACGCAGTGTAACCAAGGCAGTCAAAAGTTGTTATGTAAACAAATGTCTCCGATCTAAAGTAAAAATCATAAAGAACACCACATGTAAAAGTCCTCTTTTTCTCTTCTTATTGGTGTTCTGTGGTTTAAGAAATACAAGTTGCCACGATCTTATTAGATTTGTATTTAAGATAGCTTTTTGATTATTATCATAAAACAACATTACCTTTATCTCGCGCAGAGAAATAGTCATATCAAACCCTGATACAGAACCACTCCCAACAAAAATGTTGTTTGGGAATGCAGGCCAAATCTGCTCTCTTGTGATAGGTTCCTCAACTGTTAGGGAGCATTGCAAATCTTTCAGTATATACCTTCGTGGACTTATGTACAAGTCTTTTTGTCCTGGATTGCTCACCGAAATACCAACATTAGAACCCCTTTGAGAGAACGAGGTACTTGTGCCACCAGTATCAGCAATCTCTGGGTGAATAGAATCTTTATGCTGGAAAGAAGTTTAAAAGCCCTCACTTATTAAGCTGGGCAGTGAATTACCATGTACTAGAAGAAAAGAACCTTGAATTACCTTGATTTGATGACCTGGATTTCCATGTATGAACCGAGATAGCATAGAAAACTTGGATATGGCAGAAATATCTCTGACTGTGTTTAACAGATTGAATCTAAAATGAAACTCAACCTCAAACAGGAGTTCCTGAAATTTGCCTGCATTGGAGTTAACTATTTGTAAGCAAATGTTACAGTTACAAACTGACATTGTGGACAACAAAGAAGAAAACATACCAGATTCATCTCTCTCAACAAGTACAAGAGATAGATGCAAAACACTCGCAGATACTGCTTCCACATGATCCCACATTCCTTCATGAGACTGAACTTGCTCGGAATTTACACTAGATTGATCTAAAGGAGGCAGTGCGCCGCTGTATTTTGCCAGTCCAACTCTACCAGATGATTGACCAGAAGGCCAAAGTTCTGAGACCCATTGGTAGTATGAGTCAAAGCATTCAATGAACATTGTCATAGCTGCTGCTTCAAGTAAAATGGAACCACCCTGTAAAGCAATAGATACCAATCTATGAATTGAAGGATTAAATAAATGGCTTAACTAGAACCATTGCAAACATACAAAAAGTGCAATACAGAAGCTCAATTTGTAGAATAACAAACTCTTGTTTAAACAGACATAAAACCTTGCATTCACAAGAGACTGCCTGAAATTCGGCCCCAACAGAAACGGACGCAGTAAATCCCTCAAATTCGTTGAGCAAAATATCTTTCACTTCACACCCAGCCATGTAAATTCCTGAAATCACGATATTTGTGAATAGCCAATGATCCCCTGACCTTTCAGTATCCAAAATCAATGGAGAATCACCCCAGGTGTGAAATGTCACACCATGAGAACTAGATTCACCAGCTATACTGTACAAGCCTGCACATGGTAAGGCTTTCTCAAGGTTTCTCAAGCAGAAACACAATTTGCTATGGTTAACTGATGCCTCACTCAAGTTATCTATAGACGGTAAGAGATTTTTGAGCTCTGAGTAACCAAAGGTTGGATCAAAGTGGGTAAAATATCTGAAAATGATACATCTAACTCCAGTTGTGTCAACAACAGCATCCAGACTCCTTCCTTTGAACAAAAGCTCCATTCTTGACTGCTGAATGGACATGCACATTCCATTACTAGACCTGTCATGCATCCCTGCCTTTCTGCCAATATCACTGTCAATAGGCACCATGCTCATATCGGTCCCTGGCCTACAACTTTTCCTGGAATTGTGAAGAACCACATCAAATGACTCAAGCTCGCAAGTGATGTCGACAAACACTTGAGGGATTGTCACAAAGGATGCCTGTTTTCTTCTACCGAAGAATGTCTGCCCACACTCCGATTCAGAATAAACCATCTCTCTTCCCAGTACCTCTTCAGAGATTACATCACCACCTGATCCATCCACAGCAAAGGCAAGTGACTCATAAAATAATCGATTGACTACCTGGAAAGAGAAACCTTTGTTACGATAGAAAGTAAATTTTTCTTCCCAAAATGCAATAAAATCAGGCTACCCATTCATAAAGATCCAATACTGGATAAGTAAGATTCAAATGATAATTACATGTTACTATACTCATGTGCCCAAATATATTATTACATACAAGGTCAACATAAACTGAAGGATTTGACTCATGATGGATGTGAACATGCAGAAACATCAATTTTACAAGTAGACTATATACATTCATACATTGAAGGCACATCAACAAACAAGCACAAACATTAATAAATTCAAAAACATTGTACCTTTTCTAACATTTATTTTATTATTATGATTATTATGAAGATAATGACTAATACATAATATTATTTGCCACATTTTCTTATCATTATACATATGATAGGTTTTGTGCCAATTGAATATTCATCGGTAAAATATGATTTTGTAATACCATTAACTTCTATAATGTATATCGGTACATATACCACTATCGAAGGTTCCGATGTCAAGCATGAACACAGAGCAGAAGCATTATTTTACCAAAATGTGACACTGCTTTTAAGCTCCAAATAGAAGTGTTAGACCTAGATTTGCAAAATACAGTTCATTAAAAGTCATTAAAATTCCACAGAAGTGGTAAATCTAGCTTTACCAGATGATTCTGTGCAATATAATCAGAAAAGGAAGTGTTGAATGATATACAATCACAGATCTCATACAAGAATCATAGTTTTAACAGGAAGCTGAATATTAAATGCCAAAGAAACAATGTGCAGATATAAAGTCAATACATGATAACAGGTGTTCTAGGTTTGCTAGGACTGCCAATCATAACATGACTCGGAAAAAAATATAACAAGAAGAGATAAATAAGCAATGAAAAAAAAAAAGAAAATAGAAAGACAACTAAAACAAGAAGCGCAATGCCCTTTATCCAGCCAACAGAGAAGGATATATCACCTTTATCAAAGCATACAACTCATCCAGAAACATTAAACAGGAAAACCCAGTGGCCACCCAGTGGAAGGCTGCCCAGACAGCAATTGCTGATGTACCAAAGGAATGATGATCCTTCCTACCATAGATAAGACGAATATTTCA
>JBBMKE010000010.1:12546433-12563038 GCA_037834125.1 Lippia alba | reverse complement strand
CCGTTAATCCAACGGCTGAGAATTGGGAAACGTAAGATTAGGAGTTTGTGAACTGAGAGTTGTGTGACCGTACGTTACAGCCTTTTCTTATGGGTAATTGTTATTATGGACACTGCAACAAAGCAAAGATCTTTAGCAGAACTCTCTCTCTGTCACCCTCAGGTGAGGCAATCATCAAACATTTTAATACTTTAATCACATTATTTTCATCAAAAATCCTTTTCCTTATTTATTTGGTGATAATCAAATTGTAATCACTCTACTTATTACTAAAGTGCAAATTTTATGTACCAAAAAAGAAAAACCTAAAGTGCAAATTTAATATTTATTTGAATTCAAGAAATTTAATTAAGTAAACATAAATGCAATGAATTCGACTTCCGCGATTACAATTTATTTACTCGGAATCTTTTATTGATGTTTATAGAGCTAGTGTGATTCGTAATCTCATATCTGTAACCAAATTTTTATCGAATTTAGTATGATCGCGTTTAGTTTGAAAAGTTATAGTTTGCAGCCTGTCGTTTAAAGAATGAAGAATGTATCTTTATGGAGTCCTAGCGTCTCCTTAGCTTCCTTGCTCTTAGAATTCTACAAATTCATTCATTCGAGCTTGACTATCAATTTAATATTTCAGACTTCTATATTATTTAAGTATCAGATGGAACTTTAGGTTAGACGAGAAACACTACTGATGATATATTACGATCGGGAATTACAGAAGAAGAAAAAACATTTAATTACATGCATCATTCTAGTGCCCTCATATTACAATTATTAATTGGATTTGTTATTTATGATATAATGTAATTCAAAAAATAAAAATATATATATGTATATTACAATGTGATAAATCTGAAGAAGGAAAGTGTTTAACTGGGAGTTGATAATTCCTTTTGTCAGTTTAGGAAAGCTAAAAAGAAGTATGTTTATCTGATAAAGAATGACAACCGTCGGATCTAGATCCGAGGGCTTCCTGGGGACTAGTGCCTCACTTAGGTCATCCTTACTATTATTGCTACTAAAGCAGTACAAATATTAATTAATTCATTAATTTGTGGCCCTAGGAAAAACATGAGTAAAAAAATTAAACTTATAGGGGAAAGTTACCATCATTAATTGAATATTATTCTTACAAAAGCCCCCAACGTGGTAAACTCACAACCATACAGTATTTTATTAGAAAAAAGGAAAAAAAAATTTATCATACAAACTTTGTGTGTTTTTTACAATTTACTAATTCAAATAAATTTTCATTACAAACTGCCGTCTAATTTTTGCATTTATAACGAATTGTCATCTAAAGGTAGTTTTCGTGTGACGTGTATATTATTAAACATGTCACGTGTTAAATTTTTATTTTCAAAATCAGGTTTATTATATGCTAGGTCATGACCCACTAGGTCACTCTCTTCAAATTGCGACACTTGTCACTTTCTCTCTTTTCTTTATATTTCATGCATTACTCTTGTTTTTATTTAATTTTTTCTTACTTTTTCTATTTCGTTAGATTGTTATTTCTTATAAAACATATGATTCTATTTTTTTAAATTATGATATGTATAAACAAAACTTAATTATTTATATTATTATTTTTTATCTAATAAAATATTGTATATGGAGAATTAATTTCTTTTGTATATCTATATAATTTTACTTTCAAAATATGTTCATTCGATATTTTAACTACTCAAATTGGCTATATTTTTTTTAAATAATTAATAATATTTTATAATTGAATAATATTTTAAGAATCTTATGTAATCTAAAAAAAATATATATGTTCAAATAGCAGTGATTTCACAAGATTGGAAAAAGTAATATATTAGATAAAAAATAATATAAATAATTAAGTTTTATTTTATACATATCATAATTAAAAAATAAATAGAATTATATATTTTATAAAAATAATAATCAAACAAAATAGAAAAAGTGAGAAAAAACTAAATAAAAACAAAAATAATGCATAAAATGTAAAGAAGAGAGAGAAAGTGACAAGTGTCACAATTTGAGAGGAATGGCCTAGTGGGTCATGACCTAGCATATAGTAAACCGTAAATAGTCTTCTTTAGATTTACACGTGTTGCATTGTCATTGATCCAACATGTGGGCCTGATTTATACGTGTTACCTTTTTTTTAAAATATATGTATACCAAACGAAATTCGAATTTAATAACTTTAAAGAGTGAATTTATTAACAACCTGCACCAATTATATGCAAGTTTGGATCTTTTTTGTATAGAATTAATAACGCCTAATTAATAATGAGCAACTTGATTATATTACAATACAAATATAATAATATGATCTAAATCCGATATACTACAGATCCAACCGAAGACACGAGACCATTACATGTTCAAAGTCGAGACACTCGTCCACCGATCCGAAAACCCGACCCGGACCACGAGGTACCATATTCGGTGCAGTGAATGACGAAATTACCCTCACCGTCACCCCTAAACTACCACATGCCGACTTGCTCACATCACCGCCCCACCAAAGATTCCGTCACTCTCACACAGTCACACAGAGTCACAGAGCTTCATAGCTCTCTTTCTCTTTCCCTTTCCCTTTCTTATCAACAGATTTATATTTATATTTTTAAATCCAACCATTGCAATTAAACAATCCAAAAAAGATGCCCAACTCCGAAACAGTGCCCACCATCATTTCCCCCACTTTACCTTTCCCAACACTTTTTTCCTCCACCCCATATACCTCTTTGTATTTTCTTTCGCACTCTTCTCCTCGCCCTTAAATATTTCAATTTCTCGCTTTCCTCTAGGGTTCAAGAGGATTAACAAGCTGTAATTTGGGTTAATTTTGTCCCACTCTTTCGCGGAAACCGAATTCTTTCCTTGCTGTTGAAGCTTGGTTGTTGTATGCCCATGTTCTTGTTGTATGCCCATGTTCTTACCGTTACCCTGTTCGTTTTGGGCTCAAGATTTGAGTTTTAGGGCGATGCCGGTGCGTGTGCGAAGTGGGTTTTGAAAATCGAAGAGGGTTTTTGATTTGAGGGGGAAGATATGTCGCTAGAGGTGGTGACGGTTGCGGAGGATGCAGCGCCTGAGTATTCCTTCGCGGTGGAGTATCACGGCCCGCCGATAACGCGTGAGCTGCCGCGGGCGGTGCCGATAAATGTGGATCGGATTCCGGTGGCGGCCGTGGTTTCGCCGCTGCCGTTTTCGGATAAATTTTCGCTGCCCATTGTGCAGCCGATTTCTTCTGGTGACATAATTGGGAAGAAGCTGTCCAAGGATTTGAAATTGAGCTCCTCGTCGGCGGAATTGCTGACGGTTTCTCCAACTTCGGTGATTGCGTTTGAGTCGCGGAATAATGAGGTGAGTGAGGGTTCGTATAGTAAAGAACTGGGTTTGGGGACTGAGACTAGTGTTTCGCCTAGCTCGGTTAATAACAATGCTTTGGAAGAAAGGGAGCCTGAGAATTCTCATAGTAATGATGTCTGCGCTTTGTCTGGCGAGTTAAGTAGTGATTTTGAATGTTGTAATCTCGATGGTGAGGGGAACAGAGTGAATGAGAGTTCGGGGGCTTTAGGGTTTTCTGACAGCTTTGAGAAGTCTAGGGAATTCTCTGGGAATTTGGGCAAGGCGAGGCTATCTAGTGGATTTAAGGAGAGCTTAGATTTTAATGAGTCCAACCGAACGGATTGGGAGTCAAATGAGTCTGTGTTGAGTATGGATTATCTGTCCTCGAGGGTTTCGTCCCGCAAGTTTGGAGATGGGAATCAAGAATCTGGTTGTGACATGAGGCGGGCTCCTGTTGTGACTTTTTGTGATATTGAGTCGGACGATGAGAATATTAATGAGGAGTTTAGCCGTTCTGAACATCAGGTTGTAAGAGCAAAGAAAGAACCTGCTGTTAAGGTAAAGAAAGGGGCATGCTACCGGTGCTTGAAAGGAAGTAGATTTACAGACAAGGAGGTTTGCATGGTTTGTGATGCTAAGTATTGCAGCAATTGTGTGCTTAGAGCGATGGGTTCCATGCCTGAGGGTAGAAAGTGTGTGACTTGCATTGGGTATCCTATTGATGAAGCAAAACGGCCGCATTTAGGAAAATGCTCTAGAATGCTCAAGCGATTGCTTAATGATCTTGAGGTTCGACAAATCATGAAAGCTGAGAAATTGTGTCAAGTGAATCAATTGCCTTCAGAATATATATGCGTGAATGGCAGGCCTCTTTATCATGAGGAGTTGATCATATTGCAGACCTGCCCCATCCCACCAAAAAAATTGAAACCAGGAAATTATTGGTACGACAAGGTATCGGGTCTTTGGGGAAAGGTGACCTATAAGCTCAAATTCATTTTCTTGAACTTATAGTTTTATTTTTAGCTGTTGCTACTGTAGTTGACAATGTGGTGAATTTTACAGGAAGGGCAGAAGCCTTCACAAATTATTAGCCCCCATCTCAATGTTGGGGGTTCTATTAAAGCAGATGCTAGCAATGGGAACACCCAAGTTTACATAAATGGTCGTGAGATCACAAAAGTAGAATTGCGTATGTTAAAGGTCAGCATTTGGGTATATCCATAATATATTTGAGGATTGTTCTCCTGTCATTTCTTTGCTTCGTTTGGTTGAACTTTCTGGTTTTGACTACAGTTAGCTGGAGTTCAGTGTGCTGGTAATCCACATTTTTGGGTGAATGAAGATGGTTCATATCAAGAAGAGGGACAGAAAAACACAAAAGGATTTATCTGGGGCAAGGTTCAACTTCTATTAAATCTATTTGTGCTATCTCTTTCCTCCTTTAAAAGTAAAGAGTTTTCTGTTGCTTTTTTCTTCCGTATATGGTCATCATCTTATTTCACTAAATTATTAATATTATTGTTCAGGCTGGAACAAAGCTGCTTTGTGCTGTACTTTCTCTCCCAGTTCCTTCTAAATCATCTAATCCTTGTGGTGAGCAAGTAACTAGTACGATTAGTAGGATTGGGCCAGATTTTCTTGAATACAGAGCAATCCAGAAACTTCTTCTGATTGGATATTGTGGATCTGGGACAAGTACCATATTTAAACAGGTAACTCGTAGCATTTTCATGCAGATATGTATTGCACTTACAATCAAAAGTACTTGTATGGTCAGAGGATGTTTTAGTTAGTTGAATTCTGATTTTCTTTCATGGCAATCCAAGTTAGGATTGATGTACTGAACAAGTTAAGATTGATGGCATTCGGTATTTGGTTTTCCCCATAATCTGTTTGTATTAATCCTGTCTTGAGAATAATGACAGTGTTCTTCAATCAAATGTTATCTGCTGATTGTCGTCTATCCTTCAAGTTATGTTGGCAAATATTTCAAGCTTTTGACATATTTACCAAGTTAGTTTTGTTGGATTAGGCTAAAATTCTTTACAAAGACATACCTTTCTCTGAGGACGAGCGAGAAAACATTAAATCGGTGATCCAGAGCCATGTTTATACCTACATTGGTATACTTCTTGAGGGCCGTGAGCGCTTTGAAGAAGAATGTTTGAATGAATTGAGGCAAAATAAGCCTGTTGATGGTTCAACCCTTGCAGGTACAACTACATCTGGAAAATTTTGGTTTTGCAATAGAATCATCATTCAGTGTCCGCAGGATTTAGCTACAAGTATAATAACTGAAAATTTTAAAATCTTTTGATAGATATGCCGTTCGAGTTTGAGATGCTTTTGTTCTTTATTGTTATTAGATATCACAATTTTTTGCTCATGCAAACATGTTTTTCATTGCTATAAGGTTTTCTGAGATTAATGAGAAAATTAAGATATCACTTGCTTGGAATGTCTTCCTTGTTTTATATCTCCCATATCATTTAACAGACATTTCAAAAACGTATATCAATGAGCTCCTTTGCTGAGCTATTAAAACTTTATTTAGGTGTACACATGGATTTATCTTTATTTTTACTTGTTAAAGTCTTCTAGCCAACTCTGAACTGCTCCATATTGTAATGGATCAAATTACTGTTTTAACTGCGCAGATTTCGGAAGTCAATAATGCTGAATTAAAGATTGCGATATTTTTCTGGTTTTCTTTCTGAGTTCTAGAACTTCATGATTCATGTATTGAAATTGGATTTGTTCGTACAGAGGTTTGCTACTTAGAGAAATGTGTTATTTAGTGTTCTTCATATAAACCCTTCCCCTATTTTTTGGTTTATAACAGAGCACGTTGGTGGCAATGCTGAGGAGACTGTTTATTCCATTTGCCCACGATTGAAGGCGTTTTCCGATTGGCTCCTCAAAATCATGGCGTCAGGTACTTTGGAAGCAATCTTTCCTGCTGCTAGTAGGGAATATGCTCCATTAGTTGAGGAGTTGTGGGGAAATTCAGCTTTCCAAGCAACTTACAAGCGGAGGAGTGAATTGGAAAGCCTTCCTAGTGTTGCAAGTTATTTCGTGGAGCGGGTAAGTTGACGGCTCCAGCTTATGTGGAGCTTTCTAAATTAATTTGTTCTTATTTTCTGGAATGCGATGCTTTTATCCATCTCAAACTGTCCACTATTATCTTTTACATATTTAGACTTTGTAAAATTTTTTTGACTAACACCGATAAATTGAGAGTCAATTGACTCAACTCGAAGCTGTACAGGTTATATGAACCTTGTATACAATAGCAAATGGACAGAAAGATATAATTTAGGATTAGAATAGGTTTTCCTGTAGGTTGCTGCAAACTTTGAAGTCTGAAGTATATATCCGACTAGTTTGAACTATGAAAAACTCTCTAAGGCATAGTTGGGAAGTAGAATATGTGACTGATAAGAAACCGTTTGATCTGTTAGCTGAAGGATGATAGAAGTGAGATTTGACGGTGGAAGGGCCATCAATGTCTTTGCAACTGTAACATGTCTTTATTAGTTAAATTATCAAAATGAAGATAATTTTCCTAATAGGTGGACTTTGCACTCTGTGGATTGCCTTAACCTGTGAAGGATTTTGCTAATCTGTGGCTCCGTACTAGTAAAGGAAACATGGGTGTAGAACAAAAAAAAAAAAAAAAAAGATATCTTGTTTTTAGGACTTTTTGTTTTGTGGAAAGAAAAAGAGAAAAATGTAGTTGCAAGGGAAGAAATTGTTCAAATTCTCAAGGTGGATGTTTTAGAGTAGTGTATTTGTGCCCCCGGGGACCATCAAGCTGATGCATGCATCTCTCTTACCAATGGTTCTTGATGTTATTTAGAAGGAGTTGGATAGCTGAAGATTCTCTTATTAAAAAAATATTATCATACTTTTTAAGTTGGAATGATCTGAAGTGTTGGTCCCTTAAGAAGATATTTGGTAGGAGAACCCTCTATTGTGATTGAATTGGTTCAAAAGTGAACAGCTCGTGCCAAAAAACGCTTAGTGATTTTGTATTATTAATCTAGTTTAGTGCTTTTTAAAGTAGTCCAAGATCATTATGTATTTTCATTTTTTTTCCATCTCAATTCACTGTTTGCCTAATCAACTGTTGTTTGCGTGGCTTCCCTCCAGGCTGTTGAGATATTGAAACCAGATTATAGACCATCTGATGTGGATATTCTTTATGCCGAACATGTTACTTCTTCCAATGGGCTTTCCTGTGTGGACTTTTCATTCCCAGAGTCATCATATGACGAGGATGCTGACAGTGGGGATCTTCATGATTCCTTGCTCAGGTAATGTGAAAAAATATTTTCTCCTTTCAAAAAACTTCAAGTCTCTAAACAAATTTTGGTCACTATCCCCAAACAACTATATTGTTTCTTTATGTTGCTTGCGTCATTTGTTTCTTTTCTGAACGTTCAAGATAACATGTTTTTTTTTTGGGTCAAAGTTTAAGATAACATGTAAATGCCAAACAAAGTGACAATTAGTTATTTCTTATAGGTACATTCATTGACTTCTCTTTCTTTCTTTTTTTTTTTTCCCTTCTTCTGTTGATTTACTATTAAAATGGTGTTTGCCTGAGTCTCATAAGCTCCTTAGAACAGCTTATAAGCTGTTTGAGAGCTTATAAGATGATGTTGTGTGTTCCGTAAGTATTTTGTCCAAGGAGTTATTTAAGCTTCTTTAAAATAAGTTGGGGATCGCCAAATTATTTTTAAGTTCTTAACACAATGCCGTGCTTTTTAATCATATTAAGGGATAATTACATCTGACTACCTTCTATTTAGGTTTAATTACAATGCAGTCCATCATTATTGAGAAATTATAGTTTAGTCCCTAACTTTGAAAACTGTTGCACCCCTAGGGTTCCGTTATGTAATTTTGGCCATATATTCAATGTAATACTCATATAACTGTCGGGGGCATAAGTGTACATTTACAAATTCCGTTAAGGGACCTCAGACCAAACAAGATTTACAAGGACTAAAATATAATTTCTGGATGATGAATTGCATTGTAATTAGACCTAAATGCTGGTAAATCACCCTCATATTAATTACATAATTGCCATTACAAACATCTTAAAATATCATAATCGTATTTTTCTAAATATGATCTAACACCTTATAAGCTCTTACCTTTTAAGTTGTAAGAGCTTATATAAGTTCTTTAAAATAATTTTAGCCAAACACCCTTGTACATGGATGCGTCCTACCTTATTTTATGGTTTATTCTCTTTTGTTTCCGTAACATATTTTCCAACAAATTGATTGCAGGTTTCAGCTAATCAGATTACAAGCAAAAGGCTTCGGGGAAAACTGCAAGTGGCTTGAAATGTTTGAAGATATAAGAATTGTTATTTTCTGCGTCTCTCTAAACGATTACGATCAGTTCGACACCGACAGTGATGGAAACACAGTCAACAAGATGCTCTTGAGCAAAAAGTTCTTCGAAAACATGGTCACTCATCCAACGTTTGATCAGATGGACTTCCTCCTCCTACTAAATAAATTTGACTCCTTTGAAGAAAAAATAGAACAAGTCCCTTTAACTCAATGTGATTGGTTCGATGATTTCCATCCAGTGATGAGCCGAAACCGGTCCAATAACAGCAACTCTAACCATCCAACTCTAGGCCAGTTGGGTTTCCATTACGTTGCAGTAAAGTTCAAAAGGCTTTATGCATCCCTAACCGGCCGGAAATTGTACGTGTCGTTAGTAAAGGGCTTGGAGCCTAACAGCGTGGACGGAGCACTCAAGTACGCAAGGGAGATCCTGAACTGGGATGAAGAAAGACCAAATTTTAGCTTGAGCGAGTATTCTATTTATAGCACCGAAGCGAGCTCGTTCTCTCACTGAGACAGGAACGGGCAAGGCGGCCATTTTCTTGCTATTTTGTACAGAAAGTATATGTGAATGAGAAAAAAACAAGTTAGCTGTTGTTGGTTGTATTTTGTGTATCTATTGTATTTGTCTAGTTTGGGCTCTCTTGCTGCTGAAGATAGATTGAAATGTAGCTGGTGGCATTTGATAGTAGTGAATGGTAACTTTGAGAATCACGGGTGTTGGTTGTTTTAGGTGAGTTCCATGCATTCATGATAGATAGTTTGCTGCAGAACATTGTAAAAGTCCAGAAATGGAATTTGATTGTACTGATGTCAAAATTCTTTAGGTAGATGGACGATGATGCTGTGAATGATGTTTTTTCATAGAAAATGTGTGGCTGAAATATTATTTTTAACTCTGAAAATTGTTGGTTAATGTTAGTGTTCGAGGAGAAATGTTTATTGTAATTTGTCTTTTGTTATTATAAATTATTAGATTTGTAACATTACATCAATGTATTATTTGCCAATCAGGATTGGTTCTAATGGCTTGAGGTTTTTTTGTAATGATTCGAATTTGAATCCCTCTGACTAGGAGTGTGTATTAAAAAAAAAACATCTATATAGCATTTATCGGTAACAAACCGTGGTGCACAATTCCACGCGGGCTAAATTAAAAATAAAAGAAAATTATATTTACACCCTGTTTAATCCCACGGGCGCAAATTAATAATAAAAGAAAATTATATTTACACCCTATTTAAGTTCATAAAACTACTAACAGACTTTTTCTTTCTTAAAATGTTACAAATAATTAACAAATAAGTTTGTTGGATTACATTTTAGTGCATCCATTTATTTCAACTTAGGTTGAATTAAAACATACAATTTTGGAACATCTTATTACCGCTTTAACAATAGCATGTGTGATGGGCTCGAAATACGCTCGTATCCCTGCCATCCACGTGTCACCATCTTGAAGAATCCTTGAAGGCTCAGGGATACTGACACGGAAGGCTCGGGGAAATAAGGCTCGCGACAGGGTCCAGCCTCAACCCTCGCAACAGATATCTCTTAAAAGGACACCCTACACAAAGGCTTACCCTCGAAGGGACCCACCCTCGAGCTTTAATCGTTAGACGGTTCTACATTCTCTCTTCCCCACCGAGAAGACCCCATTCTCGAGCGTCTATACACTCGGTGGCTAGCATATGAACGTCCCGACGCTCGAGGAAGTAATCCCTTAACTTCCGCTGACACAACAACTGTGCATAACCGTCTAGAAGGTGATGCACGCCCGTTGCTTTCAGGCCCTCATATCTCGCCACGTGTCTAGGACAACACTTTTCTAGAATCACATAGGTATTATTACCAAAACCCTTCGTTCTCAATCTATAAATAGAGGAATTCCTTCACACTTTCCTCAAGTAATCACAATCTACAACAAAGCTTTCTTCACTTACAAGAAATACACACTGAACTGGAGATATTCCATTGCTACACCTCTTTCAAGCTTTCACAGCTTCACCTTCTTCGTCCTTAAGGTGTTACCCTAGCTGGTAGAATCCATGCTCATTGGGAACCCAGTTTCTGAGGCTCAACGCCTGTGATGTTCTTCCCTTCACATAAATTTATGATGTTTGGTGTTTGATTTCCCTTACCCGATTCCGACACCATCATTTTAGGCGCCATCTATGGGAAGTACCATATTCAGCCTTCAATTTAGTAGCTAGTTAAATAGTAACACCTTCCACTCTCAGCCTCAGTTTTCCAGTACAATTTATTTTTCCTTTTGATTGCGCTTTGTGCCAACTTCTAAAGATGGTTACCATGAGATCCGGCACTGCCGACAACCGAGAGACTCTCCCTCCACTCAACAAGGAGAGCCCTGTTGGTGGAGCCACTACTATAGTCGCCACCACGGTGGCTGGTGGCATAAATCTAACGGTTGATTTGGAAAACCAAACCCATACAGCAAATCCGAGCGCTCCACCCACAGCTCCTCCATCTGCCCCCAAGAACGCAACAGTCACCGCTAATGCTGCATGGATCGCGAACGTGGGAACTTACACCACCATGGTGATGCCTTCCCAGGTCTTCACGCTCATGCAGCCCAGAGCGTTGCAAGGATTTGCCCAGGGGGCCATGCCCGGATTCATGCCAAATGTGATGCCGAGCATGCTACCGACAGTCCATCCCTATCATGTGGGGAATCTACATCTACCGATGACCCTGCCACGAGAGATCCAGGGCGTAGAAATGCCTCAGATGACGAGTCAACAACTTATGGCAATCTACGCTCAATGCGAGGCCCAAGCCACTTAGAATGCTTGGAAACACTTTACTACCACCTGCTTCTCGACGAGAGCAGGAAATGCTGGAGCACTTCCTCTGGGAGGATTGCAGGTATATCCCCTCGAAGTAGCCCAGAACGTTCTACGAGCCCAACAACCACCACCGCCCCCAATGCCAGGAAAAGAAGCGCCACCACGAGCAGACCCTCAACCGCCTCCGCTGCCAGACGCGGTCGAACTCCAAGAGAAAATGGGTGAAAACGAGGAAAAGGTCCAGTCTAGGATCTCGAGGAGGATCCACCCAAGGAACAAAGAAAACCCTCAGCTGATCAACGTGCAAAACCAGTTAGAAGACCTTCAGAACATGGTGCAGCAGCTCTCTCGAGCGCGGTCCCAAGTTCCACTTATGGAGGGCGAGGGGTCCAGGGCCAGAGACTCTCTCGAACCGAGGCGGCCACTCCCGCGTATCAGGGGGAGCACGCTGAGGATTACGGGGAGTATGATAGGCAGAGGAGAGAATACCGGACGTTAGCTGACACCTCACCCCTCATTGACGAAGTCCTCATGACTTGAGCTGGGAATGATAAGATCCCCACGTCCATCAATAGGTATGATGGAACCACAGACCCCGCTGAACACTTAAATTATTTTATACATCTGGTGCACCTCTACGAGCATCCATTGCACTACTGGGCCAAGGTCTTCATCACATCCCCCGAAGGAATGACCCAGGAATGGTACAAGAAACTCCCTCCGTGTTCAATCCGAGTGTATGAGGACCTGAACGATGCCTTCCTCAGTCATTTTAATTCCATGAAAGCTCCTGCCCCCGACGCAACCATACTCTACAACCTACTTCAGGGGTCTACTGAAACCCTCATATCCTTCATGGGACGATTCAATAAGGAAGTTTTATTGGTAGAGCGGCCGACGATGGTCTTCATCAGGCATGTTTTGTTCCAGTCCATAAACATGAAGAATCACGTTAACAAGGAATTCGTCGAAGAGGTGGTGAAGAAGAAGCCACAAACCTTGCTCGAGCTGAGGGAGATTGCTGACTCCCACTTCACTCTCTAGAATATGTACCAGGCCCGAGAGCGCACCTTGGTAAGGGCTTTAAAGAGGTGCGAGCCAAACAAAAACAACCGTCACCATAGCCCACCCCACACCAAAAGAAACCCATCCCTACCGCGAAGGCATGAGCGCGAGCGTATTCCACTCAACAGGCCCATCGCAGAAGTCTACTCCTTGGCGGATAAGAAACTCTTCAAGTGACTGCCTAAAATGATAGAAATCGAGGCTCAGAAGCGCTCGGGGAAGTACTGTGCCTTCCACAAACAGAAAGGCCATGAAACCAATGACTGCCATCAGCTCGAGGCAGAGATTCAAAGGTTCATCGCCGGGGGACACCTCAAGGAGTTTGTGAGGGCTCTCGAGCGATTCGACGAACACTGCTGTAACGCCCCAGTTTTTCCATTTATACATTATGTGATGCATATAATTTCATAACACTAGATGTATTATATTTTCATAAACTTGAGCACCTAAGTGCATGATTTTATTTGGACTTAATTATTATTATTTTTAAACTTATTGCACTTCATTTCATAATTTAAAAACCTTGGGGACTTATTTGAAAATTGGGGCTTTTTTCATCTCTTATACATGAGTGCATCTCTTCTTCATTTTCATTCTTACAAGCATACATACACTACACTCTCTCTTGCCCCTTTTGATCGATCAAAACACTAAGAAAGGAAGGAGTGGGAATTTTCTACCTTTGCAACAAAAACTTGAAGATTCTTGATCATTAAAGCATCATCCATCATCTCTTTTCTTCATTATGTCTTCAAGATATATATGGAGATTTTGATTAAATTCTTGAATTCATGATTTGAAGCTAGGGCTTGGATTATATAGGGATTAGTTGTGGATTTGTGTTATATATATGATCATGAGTGAGAGACTTGAACTATATGCATATATATTGAAGTATGTGAAGTTATGTGATAAGTTGAAAGATGGGGTTTTATATTGATAATTCATGAAGATCAAAGCATGTTCTTACGGTTGATGATTTATATTATTGTATTTTAAGTGCTCTTGCATGGTTCTTGATGCTTTTGAGTGGGTATTGCATGATCTTGTGGTGTTGTGCGTGGTGTATGTTGCTGTTACAATTTGATCCCCTATTTTCGAACAGAGGATCCCATTCGGGATTGATTTTGAACTGAATCCTGTCCCGGCCGGGATTCTCTCACAAATTGGGAACCTGAGCAGGTGTCACGGCCGGGATACATTTTACACTAAAAACCGTGCTAGCTGTGATCATTGCCAGGGTTAGCTACGACATTTTTGTCACGGCCGGGACACTTTTACACTAGAAATCAGTCCCGGCTGGGACTTCTATCTGGGTGAACAGTGTTTTAGTGTGTAAAAATTATATTTTCTCCGATTAATTCCATTGACCCACGTGTGTAAAAATTTGCTAAATTTGTGAAAAAATATTTCATAATTCTTCATCCATATTGATTTATTTCACGATTTGCCATTCATCTTATATGGTTCATGAGTCGAGTCTTACACTTAGTTGTCCGTTTTGCATAGATGAGTTCCCTGATAACGAGGAGTACGCGTTGTAGGCTGCTTCTTTGGTTTTTGATGGTTTCAGGTAAGGTTTAATTCTAGTTATACACTTATAGAACCCTATAACCTCTATATGATCTTTTGGCCAAAATGTATTTATATATATACGTTTTCTAAACTTATGGATTTCAAATGATTTATGGAACGATAATGGTACTGATTTATTGACTTTGGCGAGTAAAATTCCTTTTACACTGTTTGGGCCCGAGAGTTGAGTGTTGAGCCAACTGGGAAGGCAAGGACCGACGGGTAACTCTCGGCTCACTCTCACCACTTGGGATGATCCCTGATTCCGCCAGATGGTTTAGTGGATGAAGGAGTTCTGGGCTTTAGGATTCATGTACCCACTGCTCAATCGTTATGGGATGGTTCGATCTTGCAAACCGGCCATTATCTGGAGGAAGGATGGATTAGGGATGGCAACGAGCCGAGCCTTAACAATTTTTTGAGGTTCGGGCTCGCCCTAAATATTAGGGTATCGAACCAAATTCATGAGCCAACGAGCCTTAATTTTCTGGCTCATGCTTGGCTCAGCTCGGCTCGACTCGCGAGCCAGTATGATGCCAGATCTGAAAACACATTACAGATGCATTCAACTCAGAAAATGGATGGAATTAGGGATTTAATCAAAAAACACAACAAACATTCCATCAAAAATTTGAATATCTACACAATCAACATTCAATTTCATGAAAATTATGAAATTTAAACACAATAAATCTCGAAAAAGCTAAAAAGTCACACAAATGAGAGGGCTTTCAAAATTTCACTTAGAAAAATGAAAGGAATTTCAGATCTAACATTACGAAATTCAAGAATCAACTAAGGACGAGAAGCGGCGGCGGGTGGTGGCGAGATGTGCTGCAAATGGAAGGAGATCTGGTGCTGCGAGTGCGAGAGGTGGCGGCGAGTGGTGGCGGGAGAGACGCTGCAGCACGTGGTGGAGAGATGTGCTCCACTTCTGCAAATCGAAGAAGATCCGGTGGCATGATGCGAGAGGCGGCGGCAGACGGTGGAATAACGGCGGAGTGCGGCACGGTGGTGGTGGCGTGAGGGTGGTAGGCTTTACTGCTGGAATATGTTGGGGAGAAAAGGAAATGGGTTTGTTAGGGTTTTCTCTCCAATATATGTATATAGATATATATGTTATATGTATACATATTATTATATTATAATATATTATATATAATATATATTATATATTTTTTAAAAAATTATAACTTGGCTCGCGAGCCAAGAAATATAGGGTTCGGACTTGGGTTCGAAATTTCATGAGCTTTGGCTCGGCTAGGCTCGTCAATTTTGAACCCAAGCCCGAACCTTGTTCGAGCTAGCTTGCCAGCTCAACTCGTTGCTATCCTTAGCGTGGAAGGTCCAGATAGCGCCACGTCCCACAAAGAAGCGGCCCAGATTTGTGTTGATCGGGATAGTCAACGGGCCGGTTTAGTGGATTGGCGGGTCGGATAGACGGCTAGGGTCGGGTCAGGGTTTGACCGACCCGACCACGTGGCAGCTGCTCGTGGCAGCGTGCCACACACACGCGCCAAGCACATAGCCGCCACTTGGGCGGCGCGTGGGAGGTCGATTGGGCGCGTGCCCGGCAGCGATCGACTCGTGGCGGTGCGAGCTCCTGCATGGCATGATCGGATTTGCCATCCAAACTTGGAGTGCACGGCAATTTTCAGATTTTTGGACTAGAATGCCCTTGAATACATGCTATAAATAGGGCTTAATTTTATTTGCAAAAAATCAGATTTTTTAAGTTGCACTTTCTCATTCCATAACTGCCATCCGACTCTCTCTCTCTTTAAATTATAATTAATCCTTAATTATAGGATTAATTATTTTAATTAGGTGGTTATATAATTAATATATAATCCACCTAATTAATTAGAAAATAGAAATTTTCTAGTTTTAGAAAAAGTGTTTTTTCTATAAAAATATTTTCTCGAGTATTTAGCGAAATGCTATCGGAGCCCACTCTCCAAAGTCTGAATGGGGATATTGCGGGGAAGCTCTGCCGGTTTCACGAGAAAACAACGAGGAGCTGAAAAAGTGCCGTTGATAGCCAATTTTGCAGTACGGTAATGCCGTTGCGATGTCAAAATTTTGTGCTATTAATTATTGCATATTGTGATTATATGCTACGTGATTTAAAATTATGTTATCGATGCATTTATATATTAGAGTTATTCTAGTATAATTATTCCGCTGCGTATTTAAAATATTTGAGAAATATTTTAATAACGAGATTATGACAAAAAATTTTAAAATATTGCCCCGCCATTACTCTGATTCGGGCTCACCGCCCCAGCAACTGGTATCAGAGCGGCGCTCTGAATATATACTTGCATTGATAAAGCATTTGATGCATAATTTTAAATCTGATACTGTGCACGCAAATTCTGTCAAAGGAGGCTGGGTTTTAAGTGGGACCGATGTGACCCCTCCAGTCTTTCCTGGGAATTTGCGTGGAA
>JBBMKE010000010.1:12534588-12546333 GCA_037834125.1 Lippia alba | reverse complement strand
AAATATAAATATACTTAATTAGGAGTATAGATGCAACTTGCCCAAAATATAGTCTTAAAATACAATCATATTTGGTTCCATTAACTTTAAAACAACCTCGAAGGGATTAAACAAAGATAAAAAAAATTTATCATCTTGAAGATTTCAACTATATTTTTTTTTTAACTTTTCAATTTAAACTAAAAAAGTTCAAATTTGTAATTTTAATTTTTTTTAACAAAATATAATATGATTTCGCTCATCGTGTGATATGTGAAAGGATATCTGTATACGTATCACCAACGGTTGGAATTAAGTTGCACTCTGTTAAAAAAATAATAATTTAGATTATAACCATGAAAGTTTTTAATTATAATTTGAAAATTTAAAAGAAAGAAAGTAAACTCACAATTCAAAATGGTAAATTTATTTATCCCGATTAAATATACAACGTGAAAATTCGGGAGACAACGCAATTTTGGTATCATAACCTTTAAAGTGTATAGTGTATGTTCCATTATTTCACTTATTCAATTTAAGCAACAGAAAGAATTATTTCACTTATTCAATTTAAGCAACAGAAAGAATTATTTCACTTATTAAGCACCAAAAAAAGTTATTTCATTTATTCAATTTTAGTTCTAGAATTTTCGAAAATGGTGAAATATTCGTTCCACCGTTAGTTTTTTTTGATAGAGTTTTCATGCATTTCCCATATGCATTGTTAGTGGCGTATATTATCGTTTAAGCTATTTTTCACCATATAAAACCATAAGTGGTAGGAAAATCAATTCCTCTTACTTAAAGCCTAAAGGTGAAAAACTATCACTTGTATAGTTGTAATTGTGAAAAAGAAAATTTATTTTAAAAGATAATTAATGGGACCACTATAAGGACGCACATGAAAAATATGTGAGAATTCCTTCCGAAAAACTAACAGAAGAATATTGTGCACAAAATTAAATAAGTAAATATAATGGGACACATACCAACACGTTGTTTGTACATAAAATAATTGTTAATTAATTAATTTAAAATACCCAATTATTTTAGTTGGCTACGTAGATAGAGTGGGGCCACACAATCAACAAGTGGCATCTGTGCCAGGTCAGATGACTGGACTTGGAGAAAATCAATAAGTTTAATTAATTGTAATTTTTGTATTTATTTTGTTTGAATTTCTAAGTTATATATAGTCAAATCAATTAATTAACTTTGAAAATGAATTAAAACTTGTCAAACTCCTTGTGAGTTCAAGGGATAAGGCTTCGAAGCCCTATCCAAGTCATGGTCGAGACTTCACTCGAACAAGCAAGGCAAAGGAAGGAGTTCTCAAATCAATGGAAATTTTCAAGCGTTTACGTACAATATAAATATGAAGAGCATTTTAAGATTCAGAAGTCATCAAAACTTGAAAGTTAAAATGAACGGGGTGTCTATAAAAAGGACCCGCATATTGTTTTGTATTTTTGTTGTTTTCACCAAACCACAGAACTCTCTATTTTGTAGAACCGCTCTCGTTGTTCTTAGTTTTTAGTTTTCTCCACTATTATTGCACTCGGCTTCACTTTCAATTAATGCAATTTGTTTTTCTTTTCAATTTTCGTCACACTTATTCGCATAAACCCAAAGGCAATTGAGTAGCTTTTCAGACAAGTGCTGAGCCAATAGGAAATACATGCCCTTTGCAATTGCTTTAGAAGTCGCACTAATCTTTGCATCTTTTTTTTATTTATTTTTGTACGTTTTGTAAGGTTCGTTAAAATTATACTAGCATGCCCGAATTATTTAATACCTTTACGAACTGAAAATTGTCCACGTTTGGCGTGATCACAGTTCAACGCGAAAAAGAAACACACCCACGTTATACCCTATGATACCAAAATGGTTTTTTTTCTTCTAATTTTGGTATATTTTTTGTTGTATATTTTATTTTGGTGTAACTTTTTGGTGTAGTGCAATTTTGGGATTTTCCGCTTTTTATAAAAGCGGAATCACTGTACAAATAGTAATTCCGCATTTGAGAAAAGCGGAATCACTGTAGCATTCCGTTATGAGTGTTCATTAATTATGATTGCAATGAAGACTCATAACGGAATGTTACAGTGATTTCGCTTTTCCCAAATGCGGAATCACTATTTGCACAGTGATTCCACTTTTACAAAAAGCGAAAAACCCCAAAGTTGCACTACACCAAAAAGTTACACCAAAAGTAAAATATATAACAAAAAATACACCAAAATTAAAAATTCACCGGGATTTAGTGTGGCAGGAAGGAAAACTGCAATTGTGACTTGTGAGTCCCATCTTTCACCTAAATTGGACTTACGGTTCTTGTATTATCTATACTTTTATATTATATTAGTGGTCTCTTAGTATATGTTTTTACTTTTAATTTTTTTATTTATATTTATCCATTTTCTTCTTTTATATTTTTTTATTTGTTTATTTCTAGTCTTTTCTCTTATCTCACTTCAATTTTTTTTATATATAGTTTTTATCATTTTTTAAGGATAATGTTTGGTATATTATTTTTTCATACTATTTATTTATTATAATTTAATAAAAAATAATTATAAAATGTATTAATATAACAATTATTTTTAATATATTTAAATCATAAAAAAAAATTAATTTGCACATAGTGCGCCAGAAGTATATGTCAAACAAAAGATGTCCGAGTGGTTTTGGGAAGATAAAGCACCCTACAAAGACGCGTGGAATTTGGAAGAGAAATAACTCCGCGTTTCGCATGTTGCTTCCTGCGAAATTTCTACGTTTACTTCCGAAGCTTCAACTGCCATAATTCCAAATTCCTCTGCAAAAGAGGTTCTGAATTCTGACGCATATTTTCGAAGCTCAAGGTGAAGAGAGGGTAAAAAGAAAATGTCGAGGAACTACGACAACTGGGAGAGACTAGTCGCAGCAACACTGAAGAGAGAGCAATTTCGGCAACTCTGTGTCGCTCACTCCAGGGAAACCAGTATCAGCTCCACTGCTACCGATTTCACTTTCCAGTTTGAGTCTTTCAGCCTCACTAACCATTCCGAAGTTCAGCTTGAGCATTTCAGACCACAGGGATTGCAGCCGGAAGAAATCCTCGTAAATGGTAAGCCTCTTCGTCACGAGGAGTTGACTATCTTGCAGAATTGCCGGCATCCGCCCAAAAATCTGATTCGAGGGAGCTACTGGTATGACAAAGTTTCAGGCTTTTGGGGGAAGGTAAATATTATATAGTGATTCTACTTTTTCGCTTTCGATGAATGGTAAAAGTTTTTGGGTATGATTGTATAATTTGGATATGTATTCAATTTAACAGCAGGGGCAGAAGCCTTCACAAATTATTAGCCCTAATCTGAAAGTGGGGGGTTTTATTTACTCGAATGCCAGCAACGGGAATACGCGAGTTTATGTAAATGGTCGGGAGATCACCAAAGTGGAGCAGCGTATGCTTAAGGTGGGATCTGGTAAAAAATGGGTCTGTTTGGTAATCTTGTGCTTGTTTAATTGATTGCTTTTGCTTAGCAGTTTGCAGGTGTAAAATGTAGGCCACATGATCACGTTTGGATGACCGAAGATGGTTCTTACCAATTCGAGGGACAAAAAGAGATAATGGGGCCTGTGTGGAGCAAGGTGGGTATTCTTTTTGAACTATGATCCATATCAATTTGTCATCGTGTCTGTACTTTTTGACATACACTTGATACTTTTCAGGCTGGAATCAAGCTTCTTTGTTCTATCCTCTCACTTCCATTCCCTCCTAAAACCTCTGGAGAGCAACCTGTCCCTGAGAATGTAGAACAAAATAACACCCAGAAACTTCTTTTGATCGGATGTAGTGGATCTGGGACGAGTACCATATTCAATCAGGTAGTCCGTTTGATTGAGGTCATTTTTCCCTTTCGGTTAGAATATTGCAATGCTCAACTCTTCTGAATCACCTTTATAAGTATTGGAAGTTAGTGGTGGTGCATTCAAAAGCTGCTTGAAAATTGATGTTAGTTCCATCTTATGTCATTTTTTAGTGATTTGCAACCGATTATGAGAAAGTGATTTGGATCTAAACAATAGATGATTATTCTATGGTAGAGGAATGATTAATTGGCCTTGTTGACGTAGAGGAATGATGCCAAATATGTCAAACGTATATTCCATTTTGAATATATATTGGAACATAACTCTCTTCAAATAGTTCCAGGGTACCTCAAATACGCATGCTGTCAGGCAATTAGTAATATTTATACTGAAGAAACTTGGTGATGAGAAAGAAGACAGTTACATGAATTCTGATGAGGTTATGGTCAAATATAATACCTTATCTCAGTTAAACATGCATCAAACCAGTCGTCTGAAATTGCCCTCCAAGTTTTTGTTCACTTTTCTACACCATGTAACCCTGCCAGAATGTTCTTGTAACACGTCTTCTACTTACGATTTTTTTTAAAGCTTTTATATTAAAACATGTGGGGCAACTGACAGGTTAGACACTCTAAGATCTTGGTGGTTATGATATTTGTCCTGCAGACATGTAATATGTTGTTGGTCTGAAGATGTAAATATATCTCACTGATATATCTTCCTGGCTGTGATATTTCTTCATGTTATTTTGGTAATGCTTGATGTTTGTAGTATTTATTATACTAATCTTTTGTTTTCTTAGGCCAAAATTCTCTACAGATCAGATGTACCTTTTTCAGAGGATGAGATTGCGAAAATAAAACGGTTTATACAGAAAAAGACATTGGGCTACATTTGCATTCTCCTTGATGGTCGTGAAAAATTTGAAGAAGAAAACTTGAAAGAACTAAGAACAAATGAATCTACTGATGAATTTCGGTTAGCAGGTATTAATACATCATGTTCATTTTTCTTCACACGCGGGCAAGTGAGTGGCATAAGTTGGCCACTAGTGAAAGATAGTTGTAATTCCTGAAGTCTGCTTCTCTTAGAGGTTACATTTGCATTCTTTTTCTTATTATAAATATACTGTCTTGGCATTGAATTTTTTGTTTGCTGACAGGACATGCCAATAATGCTAAGAGCATATATTCCTTAGTTCCACCATTGAAAGCATTCTCGAACTGGCTTTTAGAAGTTATGGGATCATTGGCAACAGGTGATTTCCCAATACGTCGGGAATATTTGCCCCTCCTTGAGGAATTGCTGGACAATTTCTCTCTCCATGAAACGTTAAAGCGAAGAAGTGAATTGGAATTGTTGCCTACTGTTGCTGATTATTTCCTAGAGCGGGTAAGACCATATGATTATTTCCTAGAGCGGGAAGATCATATTGATTTTACAGGCTGATCTGCCGGATTAAATAAATAGTTAATATTTATCATTTCTCTAAATATTAAACTTTGTTGCTGAATTTCCCCAACATTCTTGAGCTGTAATAATTTTCAATATAAATGATCTTCCTTTGGACCACAGCTATCTTTCCTCTCTAAATTTTGATTGTTATGGAATTGAGTTGTTCTAATTGAATTTCATTCAAGACGAAGAAGCATTTGATTGACGTCATATCTTGTTCTTGATCTTTATTGATTAATTAAACTCTCACTCTCTCCAGGCTAATGAAATATTTAAACCAGATTATGAACCTTCTTACATGGATATCCTATACTCGGAAGGTTCTCCTTCATCGCTTTCTTTCATGGACTTCTCGTTCCCCCAATCACTTGATGATAGCTGGGTTCAGAATGATACTCTGCGAAGGTAAGTGTAATAGTTGCTCATAGTTTTGTGCCTATCTTCATAAGAAAAATCAATTGCATACCATATTCATTTTTCAGTCTCATATTCTTTAGCATGTCCTACTTTGCTATTCCTCTCCAGATATGAGCTGATCAGGTCAACGTGCTCTGGTTTTGGAGAATACTACAAGCTGTTTGATATGTTTAAAGATGTTCATATAATCATTATATGTATCTCACTGAATGACTATGACCAGTTTGTCATGGATGAAAATGGGTCCTCAGTTAACAAAATGATGGTGGGAAGAAAATTCTTCGAGAGCATTGCAACTCATCCCAGCTTTGATCAGATAAATATATTTCTACTCTTAACAAATTATGACTTATTTGAGGAAAAGGTAATAGATATTCCCCTGTACCAATGTGACTGGTTTAATGACTTTAATCCGGTCGCAAATCATATTGCCGAGATGGCATTTCATTATATTTCTGTAAAGTTCAAGAGGCTATACGCTGCTCTAACCGGTCGAAAGCTGTATGTCAAAGGAGTAAATTCTCTGGATCCAGTTAATGTAGATGCAGCACTTAAGTATTCTAGGGAAATTCTAGATTGGGATTATGAGAGTGAATATTTGAGTGAATATCTCCATTATTATTCCAGTGATGAATCTATGTATTCTGATGATGATAGCTGAGGGGAATTTAAATTTCTCTTCACACATACAATGTAAATAAACAAGAAAACATAAGTTTAAATAAAATATCCCTATTCTTCGCATGTCTTCAGTTATTTGAGCATTTGCGTCTGTGCTGAAACAGTGGCAGGAACCAAGATATTATTGCTTTCATGCAAGGGTTTCAGGAGATAAGAGGATTTTTTAGTTGTTGGAAGAAGAGTAATTTCATTTGCTCTCATTGATAAAGGAGTATAACAAAGAGTCTACCTTATTAGTTATTATGTTTGGTATCATATAGGTTTGGTCCCTGCACACTAAAATCGCTAAAACTCAGGTTTATATCTGTTAAGAGTTATGGCCAATGTCTGGAAAAATTGCATATTACTGTACTAATTATGTCGAACAATACTTATGGGGCCAACGTTGTAAAAGTCGTAGTTACTGAAAGAACAATACTGCCATTGATTGTTGGTATAGAAGAATTTATTCATTCTCACTCATATACTAAAGGAAGATAACAAAGATTCCACCTCAATAATGCTTATCATGATGGACTTATACGAAATGCATATTCAGCCTCTGATTTCTACTTGCCTACACAGAGTTACAGAAAATGATAATAAATGAATATTCATTAAAGGCCCGTATTAGACGCCGAAGACCTGAGGATCAACGCGCGGAGTAAGATAAACCTCAACGGGTGTTGCCTTCAAGTTCGTGAGTCCTGCACTCTCCGACATATCAATCTCCTTACCATCAGGTCTGGCAAAATCATAACAATGCAACACACTAGCCAAAGCCAAATGCACCAATTGAAGAGCTAGATTAGTTCCGGGACAGGCTCTTCTCCCTGAACCAAAAGGTATGAGCTCATAATTGTGCCCTCTAATATCAATATCCTTATGGCTCGTTAAAAATCTCTCGGGTATAAATTTGTTTGGCTCGGGCCATCTGTTTGCATCGCGCTGGATTTTCCAGGCGTTGACCAACAAACGTGTGCCTGCAGGAACGTGGTATCCAGGTGCCAAGGTACAATCCTCCATTGCAGAACGTAAGCCTATAATGGGTGTCGGGGGGTACAACCTTAAGGTTTCTTTGATGATTGACTGGAGATAGACTAGGTTTTTAATGTCTGATTCATTGACATGTCGGTCTCTGGGGACGTGGGCGTCTAATTCCTCCTGAGCCGCCTTCAACTTTTCTGGATTGTTTAGCAGAAGAGACATAGCCCAGGTAAGAGTAACTGTCACTGTATCACTTCCTGCCAATATTATGTTCTGCCAGAGGAAGAAGAAATATTTTCAGTTAAGAGAAATGGTTTTGCCTGATAGTGAAGTTTCTAAATTGTCACTAAAGAGACCATATGGACTAATTAGCAGTAAAACCGTATGATATTATAAAATGTTCGACATAGACCTACACACAACTAGTAATTTGCACGCAACGGAGATTTTGACGATTTTTTAACTATGAAATGGGATACCTTATCCTTACGGAAATTAGCATAAAGAATCCTGGAATAATATAAAGTTAGCAGAGACATAATCCTGTCAGTTCGAGGGCGAATAGGCAGTTATAGGATTTCGCGTGAATAATATGAGTAACACAAGGATTTATATGAGTTTTGTTTATTTGAAATCGCTTTTAGCGCTAGAAGTTACCACTTACCAGGCATGTAGCTTTGTTGATGGTGTCTTTATCAAAGTCAGGGAAATCAGCAGTTTCCAAAATGTTGAGCATCACATCCATGAAATCCTGATCCACTCTCCCCTCCCTCTGCATCTTCCTCTTTTCCTTCTTCTCCTGCAGCCACTCCTGAAGAAGAGTGTCGAGTTCCTTCGCGATTTTCTTCATGTTTTTCTCATGACCCTGAAAATCCAACCATCCAAGAGCCGGTATGGCATCCGACACCACAAACACCCCAAAAAAGTAGAGAAAATCCTTCATCAATTGCTGGCGTTTCCTCGCCTCGTCCTGCTTATAATCAGCACTCGGCCCCACAAACTTCCTGCCCCCGACCATTTTCACCGAAGTGTTGAGCGTCAGATCCGCGAACCACTGCTTCACATCCACGACCTTCTTAACGCCCTGTTTCGCCGTAGACGAATCATAAAGCTCCTTCAAGGCAGTCCTCATCTCCGAAACCCGGATATGACTGAGCATATCTATGGCGCGATTGGAGAGAAGCTCGAGGGTGACTATCTTGCGCATCTCGCGCCAGTATGGCCCGTAGGGAGCCAATCCAAACACTGCAAAGTTGTAACCAAGCAGCTTCGTGGCGGTTATCTTCGGCCTGTCTGAAAAAGCCTTGTCATTTGTAGTGAAACACTCCTTCGCCATTTCCCAGCTGCTGACAACCAGATTCTCTTGAGCCCCGAGCCTGATGGTGAAAGCCGGACCGTACTTCTCAGCCATGGCTCCGAGCTGTTTGTGGATCAATTCTTTGCCGCCGAACTGGTGGAGGTGGCCGATGACAGGGAGCGCGCCCCCGGCTCTCGGGACTAGTTTCTTGCTCTTCCCTCCATTCTTGCCCTTCAGGAACCGAAAACCGAAATAGATGAAGATGAAGGTGGCAAAGAGGATTGCCGGGAATGGGATGGAGGAATCCATGGGAGAGAGAATGCAGGAGTGGAAGAAATTAAGCTGATGAAGTTTTGTGCTTCCTTGCAGAAGCTTTTGGAACTTATTTATATGAAAGTAGTCCAGTTATGTGTAAATTGTTTACTATTCTGGTCTACCATTGGGAAAATGACGCAGCTGTATTACATTGACTCGTGCAGGTGGAGTAACATTGCATGCATCTTGAAAGCTATTTATGATGGGAGCTAAAATCCATGTGAGTAGTGAAGGATGAAGTTGAATTCCAAATTTTTTTTTTTTTTTGAAACAAAGTTGAATTCCAAATTGGCAACATGAATAATTGAACTTCAAGAATGTTACAGGGGCGGCGGGACTTGATTTTCGTCATCTCCGGTAGTTACATATTGAAAAGGGGCAAAAAAAATTGCCATTCTTCTTTTTATAATTTATTATTCTAATAAATTTTCATTATAAATTATCATCTAATCTTTGTATTTGTAATATACCGTCATATAGACTTTCCTTTTTACTTTTTTGTTAGTATTAGTGAAAATACTACTAACATGTATGCTTTATAAACATACTATGGGTTATGTTTTTTAGCTAAAACTATCATTAAAAAAAATTATATAGCAATATATTAAAAATACAAAAATTTGATAACGATTTGTAACGAAAGCTTATTAGAATGATAAATTGAAAAAACATGCAAAGTTTATATAATAAAAAATATTTTTTCCTTTTGAATATAATAGCAGTCGGTCCGTCCCGGCAGCAGATGCTTTGCTAATTCTTTTCTCCCAACTCCCAAGTCAAATAAATGAGTAGAATAGTCAAATCTGTACAATTATTTTTTTTTGTTGGAAAAATCTGTACACTGTCTATAGGTATATTATATTTTAATATATTCTCAGTCGGTTGACTGTTGCGCCACATTTGAATTAAGGGGAAGATAACAAATATGATTAGCTTATTGAAACGAATATTTGCAACTGAATCACATAAAATAATTATTTTTTGAGGCAGTGCCGGCGTTTGATGTATTTATCTTCGTATGGATGATGAGTTTTAAAATTCAATCATATTTGAGAAGTAAGGATGTATCCATATAAATACAATACTACGGATATGATACTATGATAATATAATATTTTTTTGAATTTTTTACGTAAAACAAAATAAATATAATATTTAATACGAATATCACATTACCGTAGAGTGAAATAATATTTTTTAAAATATTTATTGATTAGAATCGGACAATTTGACTTTGTTAGGTAACTGATTCGATCATTATCAATCAAGAACACCTCATAATTATAACAGCTTAGTGGGCAGCACCACGAAGGAATAGATCATGTACTTTTTGTGGGGAATTCTTGTATTATGTATATGCATGTTGGTGTCATATTGTAAACATATTACGGTAAAATTGTATTATTGGTCCTAAGTATTGTCAGAGTTCAATTTTGACCTGTAAATATTTCGTTACTATTTTTGGTCCTGGTCCTTTAATTTTGGTATTTTTTTTGAAAGGAAATAGAAGAAGATTAAAATGAATCTAAATCTCCAATGAGAAATTCCTTTGCGCCATCATGGGTTTCAAAGTCCCCTTCTAAATTCAAATCTAGCCTCGCTAGAGAGTGCGCCACTTTGTTCCCGGAACAGCGTACAAAAGTGAACGAAACTGATTGCATCCGACTCAATATAGCTCTAATATCTTGTAAAATTGGGCCCTTGTCAGACCAAAAGCAATTGATCTCGGCGGAGGGAAAGTGGGACGTAAGTGTGGTGCGGAGTGTGTTCGTAGCAGCGGATGCGGAATTAGTGCTGTCAATACCAATAGGAAGTTCTAGTGTGAGGGATAAAAGAATTTGGCACTATAGTACAAATGGAAGATTCTCAGTCAAGAGTGCATATCAGCTAGCATTACAAATCCATCATCGTGAGAGGGGGGATGGGAAAGCTCGAGTGGCAGATCATGGAAGATGATTTGGAATCGAAAAGTAGCGCCTAAGATAAGAGTATTCCTGTGGAGATTGTGCAAAGGTGCTTTACCGGTTGGAGGAGCATTGAGAAAACGCAGGTGTGTTAGCATGGTGGCATGTCCGTGGTGCGGTGATGAGACGGAATCTTTGGAACATGCGTTCGTGGGGTGTAATATGGCTAGACTGTTCTGGGCTTGCTCCGGTTTTCCTTGGAGTGTGATCTCACAATGGCGAGGGGATGTAGAGAGCTGGGTTCGAGGGGTCTTGGCGGAGTTGTGTGCGGAGGAGGGAGATAGGTTTGTTGTGGCGGCATGGGCTCTTTGGAAGAATCGGAATAACAAATGGTCGGGGAATGAAAGTGTAAGTGCAGAAGCAATATCTCTATACGCCACCAATTATTATGAAGAAGGCAGGAGAGGGAGGGAAGCTGATAGAGTTGCTGAACTGCCTCGACTGACAGAAAAATGGGCAGTGCCACCGCTAGGAGTGGTGAAGATAAATGCTGATGCGGCGTTCTTCAAGGAAGAAGGCAAAGTTGGGTTTCGGGCAGTTGCGCGGGATCATTCTGGAAGCTGTATTGGCTGGATTAGCAAGAGAATAAAGAGTAAGGTGGGGATTGAAATTGGGGAAGCAATGGCCCTACTGGAAGCAGCAGGTTTGGCGCAGCAACAAGGCCTTCATTCCATCATACTTGAAGGTAGGGGTGTCAATTCGGGTCATGACCCGATGACCCAACCCGACCCACCCGAAAAATATCGGGTTAGGGTTGGGGGTTTTCGGGTCGGGTCGAAATCGGGTCGGACCCGAAATGGACCCGAAATGAAC
>JBBMKE010000010.1:12459924-12471680 GCA_037834125.1 Lippia alba | reverse complement strand
CTCACTCACAGCAGAGAAAACCCGGAAGAGCTTGAACGTGTTCACATCGAACGCATGTGCTTGGTTAGTAATCCCTCAGCTTATTTTCTTTGAGTTTATTGCACCAAAAATTATGTAATATACCTAATTAATTAGCATTCCCAACATTGTGATTTGAAAGGGAATTCTGTGATTTATTAAATTAGCACTCAAAACCTACCGTTGTTGTTGTCATCATCGTAGGGTTTTAAAGTATTGATTTAGTTCTGATTTAATACAATCACAAAGTTTTCTTTTAAACATTCCAAATCCCGGGTCATAGAGTTTGGAGTGCTAATTAAGTATATTACGAGGGTGAACGAGAAAAAAAATCTATTTTCTTTTATGCATTTCCTCACACACATGGTGACAAAACCACTTCTCCTCGCTGCAGGACCTCTTCGTCGCCGGAACAGACACAACATCGAGCACACTGGAGTGGGCCATGTCGGAAGCCCTCAAAAACCCAGAAACCATGAAGAAAGCCAAGGCAGAGCTTGAAGAAGTCATCGGAAAAGGCAAAGTCCTCGACGAAGCAGACATCCCGAAGCTCCCTTACCTCCGATGCATGGTGAAGGAGACCCTCAGAATCCACCCCCCTGTTCCATTCCTCATCCCGCGAAGAGTAGAGGATGACGTCGAGGTCTGCGGCTACACTGTCCCCAGAAACTCACAAGTATTTGTCAACGTCTGGGCCATCGGAAGAGACCCGGAGACCTGGGAGAATCCCCTCCAGTTCAAACCGGAGAGGTTCCTCGATTCGGAAATGGACATGCGCGGAAGAGATTTCGAGCTGATCCCATTCGGCGCCGGCAGAAGGATTTGCCCCGGATTGCCACTCGCCGTCAGAATGGTCCCGGTGATGCTGGGGTCGCTGCTGAACACGTTCGATTGGAAGCTTGAAGGCGGAATCGGGCCCAAGGAGTTGGACATGGAGGAGAAATTTGGAATCACATTGCAGAAAGCTCAGCCTTTGCGTGCTGTCCCCATTCCTCTGGAAAATTAGCTGGAATATTGGCACGTGTATTGTTTACACAACTAAGGCCGAAAGTAAATGTCGCTTCAATAGTTTGGGTTGGGGGCATGTAATTGTTACACTAATAATATGTTTTATGAAGTTTTTGGAGAAAAACCAATCTTTCGAAGTTTCATTTTTTGTCACGTTGAATGATGATTTTCTAAGTTTTGCTATGAATTTTGGTCCTTGAATTTCTATTTTATTATAGAACATTGGTGATTAATTTTGAAGATCAAATAAAAGTGTTTTTTTTTAGCATATATACAATAGCACGTACGTACGTCTCTATGGGACTCAACCCGTGTAAAAATCAAATAAAGTTGAAGTTAGTGAATATCTTTTGTACAAATTTTCGAATTCCAGCAATATTCCGTTGGGAGTTAATTTTTTAGTAGTAAATAATTTCTAATAGAAAACAAATTAAATATTCTTCAATTAATAAAATTTAAAATGAACAGATTGTCGATGGAAAACCGACGAATATCTTCATTGAAAATGTTAAAAATGAAATAAATTAAAATTATCTCGTTGGAATTTTCCAATGAAAACCAACGGCATTCCAACTGCCTACGAAGACATTTTGTTTTGTCAAATCTATTAAATAAAATTTAAACTATCAAACACAGTAAATTGTGTACAGCAGTAAAGGGTCGATCCCACAGGGATCGAATGGTTTCGTAAATCTTCAATAATCAAGAAAACAAAGCAACTATGATGCACAGACACGGACACGACATGACACAGACACGGCGACACGGATTTTTTGAAAATTTTAGGATACGACGCGGCTATATTATATATAAATAAATTATATATATATAAATAAATAAAAATATTCAATATTACAAACTTAAATAACATACATCATTTTACAATTCAACATTTAAAATCATTACAAATAATATTAATATATTTTTTATGTAATAATATTATAAAAAATAAATTAAATTAAAATTAATATTATACCTCTTTTAGCAAATTTATATAATTCTTTTTTAAAAAAAATTATATTCTCTAATTTTTAGGAAAAAATAAAAAAATATATATATTTTTTAAATTTTTGGTGTCAAAGTGTCCGGGGCCGTGTCGGACACTTCTTGAGCCGTGTCGGACACGTGTCGGGGCCGTGTCCCCGGCGTGTCAGAATTTTTATTTTTTTTTTGGACACCTTTTGCCGTGTCGGACACGTGTCGGTGCCGTATCCGTATCCGACATGTGTCCGACACTGCACGGGACAAAAAATTGGAGTGTCCGTGCATTATAGCAAAGCAACAAAAATAAGAGGAGAGTGTTAACGTAATTAACTAAAGTGCAAAAAAATTAAATAACAAGTTGAATATAAATAAACTAACTAGAGAACATAAATAAATAATGTTGGAAATAAAACTCTAGTCAAGTTATATTCTCTATTCATGTTTGTAATTATATAGATGATCATGGGTTTTTCCTGTTTTATGCGTGATATGTAGGAGTCACTCCACAATCACAAGTTCTAACATACAAATCACGTAAAACCATTTAAATCACATAATAGAATTGGAAATAAAATGATGTTCTATCTATTACAATAATAGAAACCCTCCCTAACATTTCGAGAGGTCTTCACTTATGACCTCTTTGAACTTGTTGTGTGGATCCGTCTTACTCCATGAGTTCAATCTCCAAAAGAAAAAAAAATAAAAACCTCATTTCATAAGTTCTATTCTTTTTACAGAAATTAATATTATCCAACCTTCATATTTGTCATAGACAAATACACAGGGCATGCCCCGACCTAAAAATAGTAATATGAAAAGCAACATAATAATCAAATAAAAGTACGCATATAAGTAGGGCACGACCTCAATTGAAAAACACAATTATGGGGCTCCAACCCTAAATTTAAACTATCCACGTGCATAAATTAAAATATCCACAAAACTAAATGCATGATAACCTAATATTCTAAATTGAAAGAACTTAAATTTACCAATAATTTATAATTCTCACTTTTAAGTTATAATAACTTAAAAACACAATTTAAATACAATTCCTTATTCATAACTCTGTTCAAATAACTCAAGAAAAACTAAATCAGTAAAATTTCAATTAATTTTAAAAATTAATAATATTAACTATTAATTATTTCAAAAATAATATGTGAATTTTCTCAAAATCAAATACGTTTTAATTTCATAAAATCCCAATTTCATCTAACTATTTCAAAAATAATTTTAATTTAATAAAACGAATTTTAAAGAAAAAGGAAAAAAGGGATCAGATCAAAACATGAACTAGGATGCGGAATTCCGGACTTCTCGCCGCGCAGTATCGTGCACTAGGCGCGCACGCTAGCACCGTGCGCAGCCGGCAACATGTGCTGCCAGCAAAATGAATGGTCGAGGTGATGCTGAATACGTTCGATTGGAAGCTTGAAGGCGGAATCGGGCCCAAGGAGTTGGACATGGAGAAGAAATTTGGAATCACGTTGCAGAAAGCTCAGCCTCTGCGTGCTGTCCCCATTCCTCTAGAAAATTAGATGAAATCAATTGGCAAGTGTGTTTATACAAATAAGGCCGAAATTAAATGTCGCTTCAATAGTTGGGGTTGGGGGCATGTAATTGTTACACTAATAATAAGTTTTATGAAGTTTTTGGAGAAAAACCAATCTTTCGAAGTTTCATTTTTGTCACGTTGAAGGATGATTTTCTAAGTTTTGCTATGAATTTTGGTCCTTGAGTTTCTATTTTATTATAGAACATTGGCGATTAATTTTGAAGATCAAACGGTATTTTTTTTTTAACATATATACCATCGCACGCACATCTTTATGGGACTCAAACCCATGTGAAATTCAAATAAAGTTGAAGTTAGTGAATATTTTTTATATACATTTCCGAATTCCAACAATATTAATCTTTTGGGAGTTAATTTTTTTAGAGTGAATTACATTTGACTACCCTCGGGTTTGAACTAATTACAACGTAGTCCCTAGTCATTCTATTATTACCATATAGTCCCTGAGATATTATCTTCGTCTAAGATCCCCTAAACGCCGTTAGGGTTCTATCTGAGGTCTCTAAACGGCCAAATTTAAATTTAGCTAGAAATTACAAATGCATCTCTTATTGATTTATTATGTTATAAAATAATTTCTATATTAAGTTGACATTACATACTGGTTTCTGAGAATCCTAACGGAGTTTAGGGACCTCAATTTGAAATCATAACTCATGGACTATATAGTAATAATTCAAAGAATAGAGACTGCGTTATAATTATGCTAAACTTAAGGATACTCTTTAAGTAGTAAACTTAAATAATGCGGGAAATAAAACTCTAGTCAAATTATTCTCTTAGTTCATGTTTGTAATCTAATTATTGGTGCCCAAAAGAACTTGAGATCCATTGATAGATCGGTTATAACGTTAACAAGCTCTAAACACCTAGTGCTTTCTAACTTGTTCAATGATTAAGATACAATCTATAATCAGTTCTCTTATCGTAAAAGAGTCTCAAGACACGGTCCAAAGATTTAATTCCACGATAGCATTAATCACAAAAGGGACACCGACCCTAACCAACAAACACAAATGTTCAGATTGTTTAGACTATTACTATTCATCCCACCATATTCGAACAAACAAAAGTAAGCCCGTAATGGTAACATGACATAATTCAATTGGACCACATAGCAAGTCCTAATGGGAACCAAGTGGGTATATCCTAAGAGCACCGTGGGCGAATCGTGAAGGGCAACGTGGACACCTCCCACAGGTGTCATGTAGACTTCTACCGTTGAGGTCAAATTCTATGACAACGTCACACTGGATAAGAAGCAATCCACACATGAGGTCGTTGAGTCGGCGATTTGAAGCAAATGGATCAAACAATCAAAGTCAACCTAGACAACCTCCAGACCGACCAATATACGAGAACTCGTAAGGTCAATTGCGGGCAGCTAAGTGGGTCAATTGGCTAAAGCCTAAAGGCCAAAAGGTCAAATGAGGCTCATTGACCAAACCGTAGGTCGAGAGGTCAATATGATATTACAAGCCAAAATACTACCAACGATCCGAGCATGAAAACGTGCCAACTTCTAAGTTTATCTGTCAAACTATTAGAAAACATTTAATGTCAAAGATACTAGATGTGGCTAAAAGATGAAAAGTTAAACTATCCATTCACACAAGTTAAAAGTATTCTTAGTAATAAATTATGAGATACATATTTAATAAAATAACATCTTAGATTGTGATTTTATGTGTTTTAAACTGCATTGCGTCCTATTGAATTAAATTTGTAATGTTTTCATATAAATTTAATAAGATGGTACTAAAGTGAATAATATAAATGTTAAAGAAAAAAATTTTTGTTATCACATAAAACATATTGTCAATATTTCAACATGCACAAATGATCATGTTTAAGAAATATTATTAATAAATTATAGATATAATCATAATATATGGTATGTGATGGAATTAATGTTGATTGAGTGATAGACAAGGAGATAACAAGAGTTGGTCAAAAGGATAAAAAACAAAGATAAATGGACGGAGTGCTACTGTACTGGTAGTTGAGAGAGAGAGAGAGAGGAGAGGGGTGCCAAGGAAGAATCGTGGTAAAATTTAATAGTTAGAAGAGAGTTTATATATATAACATAGATTAATAATTAATGCATTTTATCTATACGAATTTTATGTTATGTTCAGTATATTTATAAAAATAAATATATTTTTATTAATACATTTTACCAGTATGAATTTCATCTTTGTTTTTATTAATAATGTTAAGGTATAGATCAGTAATAGTTAATTAATGAAGATTGAAAATTAATCAGAAATACAAGTAATTTCAGTAAGTGTATTATCGATTTTTTTAATTTTTTTATATACTTAAATCAATGAAATAAATTATTAATTCAAGATTATAAATCAATTTTTTTTTTGCATTCATATAAAATAATTGCTAATAACTATTAAATAACAATTGATTATGAATTTAAATTACAAACCTTTTATTTTTAATATATATATATATAAATGTTAAAAACTTTTTATAAAGATACTTAGTAAATTTTTTCATATTGAACTATTCCGATTGGATTCAAATGAATTTGTGATCTTTTATTTCAATATGAAAATTTTCTATTTTGACAGCTTGATAAAAGTTATAGTTTTCATATTTTAAACTTAGTTAGTTCAAATATTATTAACATTGTATACTTATCATAAAATATTAAATTTATTATAAATAATTATTATGGAAATTACGATAGATAACTAATAAAATAGAAACAAAACTCATTTAATCAAAAGAAAACATGAACAATTTTCAAACTAAATATTTATAGTCAAATTATAATTTAATTTTTCATGTTAATTTTATAAATATATTATTTTTTGTATATGATGCATGGATACAAATATGACACAATATAAATTAAATTTTAAATTTAACAAGTGAAAGATATTTCTCACTGTGTCCAACCTAAACATGATATGACACCATATGATACAATAATATCTAGAACTATTTAAGCATCATAAGTGTGTTAATTTAAAACTTTAAATTTTTTTTATATATGTGGGAGTGTCAATTAAAAAATTAAATTTCAATTGAAACCTTTTCAATATATATATTTAAAATTAAAAAATTAATGTTTATATTTTCATTTTAATAATTTAATTATTTAAAATATTTAAATAAATCGTATATTTAATATGCAACGTACATTTGTTTTTACTATTCCTACTAAATATTTATATATTTTTTCAAAAAATAAAAATGCATAGGACTGATCACAGAATGACCTCTCAAATTTTGGATTTTGATGGACGATGTTGGAGTGCCACGAAGACGATAAAGTGGGCCACAACTTGCTGAGTTTTAATTCTAGTTTTGGAAATTCTGGACTCCCCCGTATCGTTGTTGCTATTTTAATGGAAGATTTAAACTGTCTGTAATTTTTTTATTATTTTTTTAAAGAGGATCAACACTGGTTCCCCAATTACCTCCTTAATAAGACTCGAACCCATGATCTACCGGTTCATAGGTGCAGATACTTACCACTAAGCCATATGCTCGTCTTAGAAACTGTCTGTAATTTTCTCTTCCATCTAGCTAATTATATATATATATATATTATTTTTGCGTTGTCGATTGCTATTTATCTGTCACAAAAATTATAATTGTCAATCGAAATGTGATGTGTATACAGTGTGCTCATGAAATGATACCATCAATCTATGATATATGGATGCGGACACAACAATATGTGTATGACATAATACAAAGCGACGCAACACAAATACGCCAATATATATATTTTTTAAAGCTTTCATATAAAAAATATTGGATACAGTGTCCTACACGATACAATACAATATTGTTAAAAGTATATGCGCATCGGAGCCATCAATATATGGTGTGACTTTAGTAAGTCTTCAAGTTAAAACAGATAATTAGGGTATCTATCAATTGCAGAATTTTCAAATTTTCGTTTTCTCTTTTGTTTGGTAGGGGTCCATATATACCAAAAATGTATATTTATCATATTATTTTTTTATTTGGTGGTGGGTGTTGGGGTAGGGGAAAACCATATATTTGTTTTATCCTATATCCTATATGGCTTATAATTGACATTTGTGATGCAAACGTCTCTTAAAGTTTTATTCAATTTAGTTCTTTTTGTTGGATATACAAGTTTACAACTCTAAGCCGATAGTTCCAGCAGATTTCCTCAATTTTAGGGCATTTCCTTTTCTCTAGTAGCCTCGCATCTTGGGCATTTGTTTCTAAATCAGCTTGCTCAAAAAAATCCAGTTACCTGATAAATCTTAACGCTTGATCACCTTACATTGGTTCTAATAAAAAAGAATGATTTTCGAGTCTCTAAATATTTTAATAACAAAGAAATTTACATTTTAATAGTTTAATTGAACTCAAACCAATGTAATTACGAAACCACACAAATCTTAGGAGTATTGATGACTCCAAAATTATCAATACATATATATAAACTAATTGTCCCTATATATGTAATAAAATATATAGGAGAATATTGCAAAAATGGTATACCAGCTGCGGCTATTTGCAATTTTGGTAAAATATCTTTTCCGTCAACAAATTTAGCCCACAATTGAAAAAAGTTGCAAAATAATGCAAATTTTGACCGGAGCCCTTAAAAGTCACCGGAAATCTGACTTTTAATCTGGCGTTGCAAGATTCTTAATTGTGTGGCAAAATCTACTGCCACATCAGAAACCACCCTACAGGGAAAATTGCAAAAATGGTAAACTAACTCTACCGTTTCAGCGAATTTGGTATACCATTTTTGCAATTTTCCCTCTATAGGGTGGTTTCTGATGTGGCGGTAGCGGTTTTGCCACACAATTAAGAATCTTATCCACGTCATTTTTAGGTCAGATTTCCGGCGACTTTTATGGGTTACGGCCAAAATTTGCATTATTTTACAACTTTTTTTGAGTTGTGGGCTAAATTTGTTGCCGGAAAAGATATTATACCAAAACTGCAAAATGGCCGAAGTTGGTTTACTATTTTTGCAATATTTCCAAATATATAGTATTAGTAGCATTTAAATTGCCAAAATAGAAAAACTACTTATAATCCCGCTAACTTTAAAATTATCCACATAAACATAATATGTGTTTTTTAACTGACATCCCAACTCCGATACAAAACTTAAGCAGCAAACAAATTGCAAATATCGGAGATATATAAATCTAAACAACACGTTACAGTTTTCATATTTCACGCATATTTCCCAGATAATTCCAGCAAACAAGAGCAAAGCTGGTGAGGTTTTGTTAGCATGACCATATGACCAGCACCTTCTATAGACATCACTTCATTTGGAGGGCTTTTCTCAATGTAATACCTCTGGAGATCTTCATCTAACACCACATCATCCTCGCATAATACGTAGCAACGCTTTATAGTACCGTATCTCTCTTGTGACAGCAGACATTTGCTGCCCAATTCCTCCAAGAAAAACAAATTCGTTCTGATCAACATCTTTGCTAATTCCACATCCTAAAAAATAATTTTAAATTTAAAAAAAAAAGGTTAAATTGATATGTGATGTGATGATCAATCTTGACTGCAAAATACTTTTGGTTTTATATTGTAATTTAGTGGTGATTAATTACCTCTAAGGGACAATGTTGATAAAGTTTGGCTGCCATGAATTCTGGACCAAAATATGCTGAAATTGGCAGGTTTTTTGAGGCATCGAATGTTACCTCGCTATCCATGAGTGATTCTGGTGAGTTCCTACTGAAGAACTGATACCAAACGAGTCAGGTTGAAAGAACAATATAATGTTAATTAAGATTAAGATTATATCGATTAAAGTTAAATCGATCGATGATATTAATGGCCCTTGAGCCGAATCCAACCAATTATGGAATTACAAGACTTAATTTGGAATATGTACAATTCAATCATAGAGAATTAGAGATGGGATTTATGATATGAATCAAGATTGTTGAATCTTTTCCTTGAATTTTGTCTGAAACAAAAAGTAACTATACTTTAAACTTAACGAGGAATGTGTCCTTTGCTAGACATGTAAATTTTAAGTGCCATTCTACTAAATTAAGTAAAATTTGACTTGACCACAAAACTTTAATGGAAAATATCATTTTTAGTCCTCTACAAATGGGGTTTTTCGCTTTTAGTCCTAAACTTTTCACTTGTCTCAAAATTAGTCCTGAACTTTTGCCAAAAATCTCACTTTTAGTCCTTCCGTTAATTATTGGACACTTTCGTTAATTTTCTAACGGAAAAAAGCGCGTGTCACTCAAGCGCCCCGAATGAATGTGAGTGGCGCGTGAATGACGCGCCTTTTTCCGTTAGAAAATTAACGGAAGTTAGGAAAGGACTAAAAGTGAGATTCTTTGGAAATATAGAGGATGCATTTTCAGACAAGTGAAAAGTTCAGTACTAAAAGTGAAAAACCCCATTTGTAGAGGACGAAAAATGATATTTCCCCTTTAAATTAATATCCTTCCCTCAATTACTAATTCATTATATTAGTTTGGTCTAACCAAATTCTAATTAAAATTGTCATAAATTTACAGGTCGATGACATTTCACTTTGGTGCAAAAACACCCCTCGGTTAGCTCTTTTACCGTGGTATTGCAATTTTGTTGGGGATGTTTTTGCTTGGAAAATGAAATGTTAGAGGCACCTGATGAACTAATTGTAATTACTCAAAACTGCATATGTAGTACACTAACATATGTAATCACCCGAAAATATAATTAATTTCAAATGATATATATTTTATAATTTAACTTTATAGAGACACCGGGAGTGCTTCGAGTAATACGAGATGGCCGTCACAAGCCGCAAAATACCAGAAGTTGGAGTGCGTTAGGGTTATCTAGTGGTGGTGGTGGACACCCCAACAATCTACTTCATCAAGCAAACATGGGTGATGGGATTATCATTGGCGTTCTAGATTCTGGTTATAATTCTTACCACTTCTTTTATAAGTTCCACTCTTGATCTATATGATGGGTGGATATGAATTTTTTCTTGAATTATATTTATTCTAATAAAAAACTATAAAAGTGTCATGTCTTTAAACTTTTACATACAAGAATACTATTGCAAGTATAGGGGTTCCCTAGAAACTATGGCTGCAAAAGAATCAGGCCTTATTGAGCTAGATATCTTTGAAGCACTTTTTTCTTGACTTTTTGAGCTCAGCTTGGCTAATTTGAGTTCCTTATAGACTTATTCTTTAATTTAGTGATAATTACGAACCTTCCCGTAAGATTTGGCGATAATACTGATTTCCCATGAGGTTTGAGAAATTACGTATACCCCTCTAAAATTTACATCCTCACAAATTGTCCCGTGTTAACTTTTGCTGACGTCAACAATATTATTTTTAAAATTTCAAATCATACCCTTGGGGGCATATTGTAATAATAATGAAAGTGTAATGATATATTTGTAATGTTAGTTAAATTTGTAATTTAATTAATATTTATATTCTATCTATAAGTATAAATCGAAATAAACATTTCATGAATATTTATTCCAACAAAATATGATAAGAAATTACAAATTTCACTCTATGTTATATCTTAATTTTATGCATATTTTGCATGAGTAGATTTAAACTTGCTCATTTAGAATAATAATTTTATTATGAAATATAAAATTATAATAAACACATCAAATTCACATAAATTTCCATTAAAATCATTTAAAAAATATTTTGATTGTTGGTGATTTCTAATTCATGTACTTTAAATACGAATAACATTCCAATATAAACATGCAATGCCCAATTTTTTTTTAAGAAAATATTTGGTATCCATAAACTTTAGGAATGAAATTAGTTCATTATTAAAACATCAAAATATAATTAAGTAGTATTCTTTGCTAAACTAAAAAGGAAAAAAAATAGCTAGGTAAACTTAAATTTAAGTACTTACATCAAATTCCCCCAAAATTTTAATATTTACGTTACCCTCTTTACTTTGGGACTTTTATTACATATACTCCCTGAGGGGTAAAATAGTAAAATAAAAAATTTTGTTAAATTTAACGGAGGAGGTAACGAGCCAGGAGAAAATTCGTAATTTCTCATACATCATGTAACTTTGCCAAATCTCAGGGGCCGCGTCCTTCCTTGTGTGTCGGAGATATAAAGCGAGTGCACCGGAAAAGAACGGGAACTGGGTCGATCTATTCTAT
>JBBMKE010000010.1:12375118-12391350 GCA_037834125.1 Lippia alba | reverse complement strand
AAAATTTATTGTTGTATATAGTAATATGTATTACTGAGAAAAGCCTTCAGATTAATTTACAAAATTAACTGAAAATGGCACTATTTATAGGCATAAATTTACTGTGCATGTGTGCTTGGTAATTAATGTTGCACAGCCTTTGTCAATGCTGCATGACTTTTGTTAATTTTGTGAGAAGCCAACTTGCATGGTAATTGGCATTTCACATACACATATGTCATCAATTTCGGCTGAATAGTTGTTGAGATATTTCATACAACTTCTAGCAGGTTGGATTATGGGAAAAGTCATCACACTAGCAACCCACAAACTTCGGCTTTTCAACACTTTCCCTTGGGATGCTTATGTGATTGTTGCTTCGTATGCATATTAGATACTGCCTCATTAAAAACCTTATTAGGAAAAACCTCGTGGGACAAAAACCTGAAAAAGGAAAAAGAGTACAGCTACTCATGCTCCCCCTGATGTTGACATTGGCAAGATCCTCTCATAGATCTCAGAGATGACGCATTCCAATGTCATGGATATGTTTCTTGAAAGTTGTAGTGGGAAGTGAGTTCGTGAAGAGATCTGCCGAATTGTTACACGATTGGATGTATTTAACTTTGATTTATCTTTTCTTCTCAAGTTCTTGGGTATATTTAAAGAACTTTGGCAGTATATGTTTGGTTCTATCACTTTTGATATATCCTTCCTTTATTTGAGCAATACATGCGGCATTGTCTTCGTATATCGTCGTCGGACTCTTATCAAATGATATGCCGCAAGCGGTTAAGATGTGTTGTGTCATTGATCTTAGCCAAAAACATTCTCGACTTGCCTCATGAAGTGCAATGGTTTCATCATGGTTGGAGGAAGTAGCAACGAGAGTTTGCTTCTGTGATCGCCATGAGATTGCAGTGTCTCCAAGTGTAAATACATAACCTGTCTGGGATCTAGCTTTGTGTGGATCTGATAAATATCTTGCATCTGCATATCCAACCAAAACATGTTTTGTATTTTTAGGATAAAATAATCCCATATCAATTGTACCTCGAAGATATCGGAGTAGGTGTTTAATCCCATTCCAATGTCGTTTGGTTGGGGATGAGCTGAATCTTGCTAGTAGGTTAACTGCAAAAGATATACCAGGTCTAGTACAATTAGCAAGATACATAAGAGCCCCAATTGCACTAAGGTATGGTGTTTCAGACCCAAGAACTTCTTCATTTTCTTCGTGAGGGCGAAATGGATCTATTTCTACACTTAGCGATCTCCCAATCATTGGAGTACTTAAAGGGTTTGCTTTATCTATGTTAAAGCATTTCAAAACCCTTTCAGTATAAGTTGATTGATGCACAATAATTCCATTTTGTTTATGCTCAATCTGCAAACCAATACAAATTTGTTTTCCCCAAGATCTTTCATTTCAAACTCATTCCTTAAATATGTTGTCGTTTCATGGATTTCCTTGGCAGTTCCAATAATGTTCAAATCATCAACATAGACGGCAATAATAACATATCTGGATGTTGTTCTCTTAATATATACGCATGGAAAAATTGGATTATTCACATATCCTTTCTTTGATAGGAATTCATTCAAGCGATTGTACCACATGCGTCCTGACTGTTTTAGCTCGTAAAGAGATCTTTGTAACTTGATTGAATATTTCTCTTTAGATTTTGATTCTAATGTTGCAAGCATTTTAAATCCTTCAGGGATTTTCATATAAATATCACTATCAGGCGATCCATACAAATATGCTGTAACAACATCCATTAGATGCATTTGCAACTCTTGAGAAACTGTAAGGCTGATTAAATATCTAAATGTGGTTGCATCCATAACAGGGGAATATATTTCCTCAAATAAATATCAGTCATTTTAAATCCTTCAGGGATTTTCATATAAATATCACTATCAAGCGATCCATACAAATATGTTGTAACAACATCCATTAGATGCATTTGCAACTCTTGAGAAACTGTAAGGCTAATTAAATATCAAAATGTGGTTGCATCCATAACAGGGGAATATGTTTCCTCATAATGAATTCTGAGTCTTTAAGAAAAACCTTGGGCAACAAGCCTTGCTTTATATCTTGTAATTTTGTTTTTCTCATTACGCTTTCGTACGAAAACCCGTTTGTAACCTACATGATTTACACATTCAGGTGTTAGAAAAATAGGTCCAAACACATTTCTTTTATTCAAAGAATTTAATTCAGCTTGAATAACGTCTGTCCATTTATTCCAATCATGTCTACTTTGACATTCAATGATAGATCTTGGTTCGGGATCTTCATTTTCATGAATGATATCTACGGCATAAGAACATATTTCATAAATGTTGATATCATTTCGATTTCACAGCTTTCTTGAATACAAGTAATTAATTGAGATTTCTTCATTGATCTCACTTTGTGTTTCTTCCGAAACACTTTCCTCATTTTGTGTCCCTTCTGGGACACTTTCCTTATTCAAAATTTCTTTTGTGATATCCTTCTCATTTGGTTTCTCTTCTGGGACATTCTTTTCAATGTCGAGTTCATCATTCATATTAGCCCATTTTCTTTTACGATGATTCTTATCCTTCGATCCAGGTAGTCTACCACGCTTCAGGTGTGTTGTAGATTCATGAGCATTATTTTTCTCAGACTGACCTTTTGGAACTTCAATTAGTGTTGGAGCATTAACAGCTGGTATATGTGATTTAGTTACTCATTTTGTATCTGTGAAAGCATCTGATAATTGATTTGCAATACTTTGCAAGTGTACAATCTTTTGTACTTCCATATCGCACTGCTTTGTGCTTGGATCAAGATGCAGTAATGATGGTTCATACCATGTAATGTCCTTTTCCAACTGTTTGTTTTCTCCCCCTAATGCAAGGAAAACATTTTCATCAAAATGACAGTCAGCAAAACGTGTTTTAAACATATCTCTTGTTTGAGGTTCAAGATATCTTATGATGGATGGGCTTTCATATCCAACATAAATTCTCAATTTCCTTTGAGGTCTCATTTTAGTACGTTGTGGTGGTGCTACAGGCACATATGCTGCACAACCAAAAATTCTTAGATGGAAAATATTTTGCTCTTGACCACATGTAAGTTGGAACGGGGAGTATTTATGATAAGCACTAGGTCTAATGCGAATTAATGTCTCTGCATGTAAAATCGCATGTCCCCATACTGAAATTGGAAGTTTTGTTCTCATTATCAATGGTCTAGCAATAAGCTGAAGACGTTTAATTAATGATTCGGCTAAAACATTTTGTGTATGGACATGAGCAACAGGATGCTCAACAGTAATTCCAGTTGCCAAACAATAATCATTAAAATGTTTGGGATGTGAATTCACCAGCATTATCCAATCAAATTTTCTTGATTATGTTATTAGGAAATTGTGCTCCTAATTTAATAATTAGGGCAAGCAACCTTGCAAATGTCATAATAGCAGTTGATAACAAACAAACATGTGACCATTTGGTAGATGCGTCGATCAATACCATAAAATATCAAAATGGTCCACATGGTGGATGAATTGGTCCACATATATCACCTTGAATACGTTCAAGAAAACGGGTCCTTTCTTATTTGAGGGATCTTCTGGTTCCTTAAATGATGCCCTTGTGTACTTTCAATGATCATTCGCATCATTATTAAACCGGGGTGACCCCGATCGATGATGCCAAATAATAAAATGCTTTGGATCAACAACTTCTGGTTTGTGGTGGCATGTATTTCAATTGCACTTATGCATGTATAATATAAACTTGATGAGAAAGCAGGTAGTTTTTCCAAAACACGCCTTTTGTTAGATTTAATACTTGTTATATACAAGTATTCATAATTTTTCTCATTTCCAGTCTCAATGTGATATCCATTTATACGGATATCTTTGAAGCTTAACAAATTTCTTTGGGACTTAGAGCAAAACAATGCATCATTAATAATAAACTTTGTCCCATGGGGTAGTAATATCGTAGCTCTTCCGGAGCCTTCGATTAACTTTGCACTACCCGATATAGTATTGACATTTGCTTTATTTTTCATCTAATGAGAAAAAAAATTTCTATCCTTTAAGATTGTGTACGTGGTGGCACTGTCTGCAAGACATATATCTTCTTTATTTGAGTCGGTCTCATATGACTGCAGTGATGTATCCATATCTTCTTAATCAAATAAAATTCATAATACGATAACAGAAATACCATGTATTATAATAGTACTAATGGTGAAAAGGGGTACATAATGATAGGAAAGGAAATACATAATATTGTAAAAATAGAGAATTCAAATAACATGCTATTAATAATTTACTATTAAGCTAGAGTTCATCCGTCATGAGAAAATCGGTCGTATCAAGATGTGTGATACCGGCAATGTTGTCTAAATCATCATCCGTCAGAGCCATATTTGCTTCAATCTCATAATTTGGATTGTCAAAATCAGGGATATCATTATTATCTGCAAAATTTGCTTCAACATTCTTTCCCTTTCCCTTAATTGAAGCTTGATATAGCTTACCAAAATAGTCAGGCGTACGAAAGATACGTGTCCAATGACCCTTTTGATGATCATTTTGGGCAAATTTACCTTTTCTTTGTTTACTTTCGTGATTATTCTTTTTATTCCCAGATGGACTACCAGGATGATTATAACTGTAGTTTCCACGGCCACGCCCATGGCCTCGACCTCCTCCATACCACGACCACCTCTTCCGGGATAGTTGTGCACTGCTGCATTTGTTTCTGGCAAAGGAGCAGATCCAGTGGGGAGACTTTTATGATTTTTCAATAAAAATTCATTATTGATTTCGGCTACCAAGAGGCATGAGATTAACTGATAATATTTTGTAAAACCCTTCTCATGATATTGCTGCTGCAGGAGCAAATTTGAGGAGTGGAAAGTAGATAAGGTTTTCTCAAGTAAATCTTTATCGTCGAGAGGTTCACCACACAGTCTCAGCGTATAACTGATATTAAAAACTATTGAATTAAACTCAGATACAGTTTTAAAATCTTGGAGTCTCAAATGAATCCGTTCATAACGAGCCTTAGGGAGAATACCAGTTCTCAGATTATCATACCGCTCCCTTAAGTTGTCCCACAATTCAAGTGGATCTTCTACAGTTATATATTCAGTTTTTAACTCTTCATCAAGGTGATGACGGATAAAAATCATGGTTTTAGCCTTATATTGGCTTGATGCATTATTTTCTCTCATAATTGTTTCACCGAGACCTTTTGCATTTAAATGAATCTTTGCATCAAGAACCCATGACATATAATTTTTTCCGGCGAGATCTAGAGTGGCGAACTCAAGCTTAATAAGATTCGACATATTTGCAACTAATATAAGATAAAGAAAATAATTAGTACATTTATTCAATCAAATAACACGTTCAATAAATTACATGCCACGTTCGAATGCTATTCCTAAGAGCAACAAGGGGATCGTCTATAAAGTGAGCATAATGAACATATCCCGTTCAAATTTTGGGATATCTACACTAAGGATCAATACGGCGAAAGCAACTACGATGACTATCATGAAAATTCCTTCAGTGGACAACGTATTGATATGCGAAGCTTTAAAAAAATATTGAGAGTAACAAATAAGATGTAGAAATGGATGAATTATGTTTACCAAAAATCATCTATTTATAGAAATTTTTTACAGCTAGCCGTTATAAACTAGTCGTTACATATATATTTATATATTTATTTATTTTATAAAATATAACCGTTATAAAAATGTGTGTATATATATATATATATTATAAAATAATCGTTGGAAAAGTGTATATATATATATATATGTGTATTCATTAGTTTATTTTATTACGAGCATAAATAAATATAAATGTAAGAATTAATGATAATGATTTATGCATGTTTCATGTTGATAAAAATATATGTAAAGCAATAAACATATAGACATAAATATTAACAGTTAAGTTAAAAATTAAGTGCACATAGTTATACATTGCATAAATGAACAAGTAGGAGGCACGACCTTCCATTTGCAGGTAAATAATAATGGGGTTTAACCCTCCATTATAAATAAATATTATTAGGAGGTGTAATCCTTCGTTAGATATAGATAAGTAATAGTAGATGGCATTAGTCATTCATTATAATACTATAATGTAATAAAATATATTATGTATATAATATGTATTAAGAGAAGGCTTAGCAGTTCGTAATAATACTATATATGGAAATGTAAATAAATAGGTAGTATAGTAATGTAGATAAATAGGTAGAGAATATTAGTATTGTCTTCTGGTTGATTCGTCATGAGAATAAGCATGATCGTGACAACTACTAGAGCGGTCGTGCTGATAACGTGATATAAAACCCAAAAATAAATATGTGAAACAAGACAAGAGATAGAGATAAAAGAAACTATTACTATCTGTAATAATATGTATTACACTGCTTTCGAATTAGTGTACCGAATGAAGGAAGTGAGGCACTATTTATAGGGAAAATTTTACAGTGTGCACAGTACTTTTACTGTGTATGTACGCATTAACATTTAATGTTGCATTTAGATTTTATTCCTTTGTCAAAGTTCGTGAGCAGGAATATGCATCCCACAATTTCTTCATTCTCAGCCGCAAAGCCACAATGTTTGACCTTTTATAACAAATTCAATCAATTTTCTTTTCTTTTTTTTAGGGAGTTTTAAAGAACTTCGATTGCAAGTGGCATCAGTTTAAAATATTTTTACTTTATTTTTTATAATATAATATAATATAAATACGACATTAGAATAGTTTATTATTACAATTTTGAGAGGTATTTTAAGTACGATATTATGTAAAAATCATACGATATTTTACCAAAATGGAAAGTTAAGTAAAAATATGATGATCAACTGGAGATTTCTCCCACATTCCCCGTTAATATAAACTATCTTTTTATTTTTAATTTTCTTAATAAGAAGTATTGACATTTGAATTTGAAGAATTATTGTGATACACAATAGTTCGTTATTGAATGAAAAACTTTTATGTTTATATGAAGTATTCACTTATATGTTTGTGGAATAATATCTGCAGTTTGAGGAACTACACATTATTTAGCAATTGGAAGTTGAATGACGACTTAATGAAAAAAAAAATTCTTAATATAAAGTATTTATATTTAAATTTATAGAACTATATGTAAATATTAAGGAATTAGTATGTTATGCAACGATTAAATGTTAAATGAAGAACTAAATATATATATTTGAATTTGTAGAACTATATATCTAAATATTACGGAATTATTATGTTATGCAATTGGTTAGATGTTGTTTTTCTCTTAATATGTAGTATTATATTTGAATTTGTAGAACTATACTGAATATTAAAGAATTATTGTTATATGCTACCCTTAAATATTAAAAGAAGAACTTTTTTTTAATATGAAGTATTCACATTTGAATTTCGAATTTTTAGAAATTATTTATTACGCAACCGTTAGTTATTAAATAAAGAAATTTTCTGTGAAGTATAATATTATATAATTATGAAAATATATCTAAATTTTGAGGAATTATTGTATTATTTAAGGATAATTAAGTCATTTTAGAATAATTAGAAAGTTCACTAAAAAATATTTTAGAATGGGGAGTATATTAAAAATTGAAGCGTAGGCTTACCTCTAAGTATTCAATTTAGAAAAGAGAAAAGGAAATATCTATTACTACAAAAATTTTGAATCCAACAATATCTTTTATTTAAATAGAAACACAAAATTTAAATTTTAAACCCCAAACATCAAATAAATATCTTAAGGAGTATTTTTTTTTTTTTAAAGAAAGAAGAAGTTCAAAACGATCCAATAGAATTTTTTACGAGGATCACCCCTCATTTATTAAAACGTAGCTAAAGCTACAGAGTGAAGTTGATGAAATATATCGACAAATATAACAAAACAAACGATTAAAATAAACCAGTAAATGAGTAAAGTGAAATCAAATTGGATCATTGAGATGGTAATTCAGGTACTTCTTGATTTGTGGAGATATCTATCCATCGCAATTAACTCCACCATGCTAGAGTTCTTCCTGGATGCGAGTTTCAAGTAATTGCTCCTATCCTAACTCCAGTCAATTTTTATAATCCAGCAAAAATGTGAGTTACGTCCTCTTCATTACTTGTCCAATCCTCTTTGGTGCATGTCCAGCAGGTTTCCATGCAAGTAAACCAGGAAAGTTAAATCAATGAGAAACTATAAAAATATATAAAAAAATAATTAAAAACTAAATCATATTATCAAATTCTAATTAAAGAAATTATATAATGATACACAAATGAGGAAAAAAAATCATAAGAACAATTATAATATATAATTAATCCAACAATAGCATAAGATAAAAAAAATATAAAATAAAAAATAATAAATTTTATAAGTAATCAACATACTTTGTTAATTAAATTTAATTAAAACAAATCCGAGAAAGTATGTGATTCTTTACTTGGTTTCTCTGTTAGATTCTCATGTTGGTGTACAATACATAAAACAGCTTCTCACTAAAAAAATGCACGCATCAAAATGAAAAGAAGAAAAAAGAAAAAGAAAGAAATAATCTATTACAAAGCGGTATGAGTACTTAGTGCGTATATGTACACAACATAAATCTTTGAGAAATAGGGGATCAATTATAAATAAATTAATATATATATATACACACGTAGTCAAATATTGCGACTAAGCTAATTATTAATCCATTGATTATTATTTGGCTGTATGAAAATCTATTTTTAACGGATTGTTATTTTTTTTTATTTAATATAAATTAACTTCAATAAAAATACCGTATTAATTAAAAATAGCATATAAACTCGACATGAAGCCTAACATAAAAAGCTCAGCATTAACTCGATGGTGGGCTTGAGGTCAATAGAGCTCGCACCGAATTCGTTCTAATACGATTTCAAGTCGAGTCAGCTATCTAAACTCGCGAGTTAGCAAGGGTTGTTTGCACCCCTAACCCCACCTTTTGTCTGGGGCCTAAAGCTTGCCACCTACAATGCCTTATTACCCATACATTTTGTTTTTAAATACCATTGTTTATTCGCTCTATGATTAATGATACTCAATTTGTAATTGATTGGATGGGAAATTATTTCATTATCTGGGATAACATTTTTACTGCTTCAATGGCCATTTAATTCATCTTTATGTGAAGGCAGCTAGTCAGACTTATATCTCCTAATATCATTCAATTCTAAGAGCCACCTATCATTAATTGTACAAATTATGCATTGTAGTAGGTACGTATGATTAACAAATTAACTCTAGTTTTCTTCACAACATGGCATTGTTCTATTGATTCTTGTATTCATGAGGAAATTTTGCAATTTGTAGGAAAACCAAAGAGGTGATTTTATCAACAATATTCAGACCAATATGATCAATTGGAGAGAAATGCCTATGTATTAATTCGGTATTTTGTTGGAAGAAAACTTATAAGATGCCCAAGAAATGGAATAATTCTTCTATTGTAGGTCTCCTGACTCTCTTCCGATACCAAGGGGAAAAGGGAACAATTTTATTTCGTAGTACTATCATTTATATCTAATCTTGGTACAGTTCCTTTCACTTATTTTAATTTTTGAACCTAATATCATTACTTATCTTTATACTATTATATTGAGTGAGACATCGAGTAATTGTTTTGAGTGATTTTAAACATAATATCACAATCTATCTCTATACTATTATATTAAGTGAGACAACGAGTAATTATTTTGGTCTCCTTAATCCATCGAGTGTACATTTTACTAGTTGTCTAGTTCACAATATGTTCCGGTTTTGATGCATTTGAATACACAATTTTGCAAATGGGAGTGCATGATGCTACATATGCAATATACTTGATCTACAAATTTATTACAACCTATACGAATTTTAAATTATTGTACCAAATTAGAAATAGTTGAATATACTCTATAACTTTGGCGAATTTTTTCTTCAATCGTACTAAAACCACTTTTTGATTACTAAACTATAAAAAACATGTTGAGATTGCGCAATATATTTGGCATGGTTTTAGACTTACTCTAAAACTGACTATAGTACAAATCGTAAATGTTATTTTTCCCCTTTGAAGTTAGGAATTTAGGAAACCACCATGTAAATTGGATTGGAACTCATTTTAGTTTACCTTTCTCCGTTTCGTCATTAAACAAAATCAAGACGATTACAACACTACTAAAAGAAGAGCAAGAAAGTGAAAAACAAGAAAAAACCCTTCCAAAAAGCTCTATATTGATTATTGAAGCATAATTAAGGTTTCTTCAATTAACCACCATCGTAGTATCCTTCGTAGTCAGAGAAGGTGAAAACGATCCTTTGGGAGACGCCTTCTTTGCTATAATGGCCTTTGGACCGAATTTATGCCTAATATTCAAGTTGGCACCGAAGCTTTTGCAGGATTTCATTCTCCTACGAATACTATACGAGCTCTCCTTCTTCGCTAGATCCTCAACGCTCCTCACACTTTCCAGAGATGCAAAAGTCTGCGATTTCCCATGATAATACTTCGAAAGACCCTTCCTGCAGCAAATTCACCCGCACAAATACGTCAATACACACACAAATATATACATAAAGGAGTTTATTGCACCAAAAACTATGTGATACATCTAATTAGTATTCTGAACCCTATAATTTACAATGTTTCAAAGTGAATCTATGATTGTATTAAATTAACAGTGACTTAACACTCAAAATCTGCGATTGTGACAACAACACGATTGCAAAGTTTTGAGTGCTAATTTAATACAATCATAATGTTCATTTGAGACATTTCAAATTACGAAATTTCGAGTGCTAATTAAGTATATCACATGGATGATCAAGCAAAAAACTCATACATAAATATATAAGTCGTAATATAGTCATCGTTTCTGAGCTTACTTGATGGGTAGTTGAGCCATGAGCTCATGAGCTAATCCATGGAGAGGCCCACATGAATTATACGAAGATAACGATGAAGATGAAGCATCATCCGTCAAGTCTGATGATGATAGAGATGAAGACGATTCAAAGGATTCTTCACTCTTTTCACATTCTTCCAATCCCATTTCCTGAAAATATGATTATGGTTCTGATATGAAGAGATGCAACTTTGAAGATGAGTCTTATTATAGAATGGTGAAGTGCTATACCAAAGCGGAGGTTATATATATGTACTTGGTTGTTAGATTTGCCCTATAAAAAATACAAGGAAAGAGATTATGGGATAGGTGATGTACCATAAAAGGTGGATATGTGGTTGTTAATGTAGCGTTTAGTTCACACGTTTTAATATTGTTTTCTTCTTATATTTTTCGGAAGTGTTGGCTGTTATCCTTGCTGAGAGGACTGGTCATTTTCAAAGGGTTTGAATTTGTTTAGCTTTCCCGGTGTACAAGGGAAGAGGATAAGGTTTATTTTTGAAGAAATCCTAATCTGAGTCACCAACTTTGCCATTTGGGACGATTTATGGTCGCAATCTTGGTATCTTTGTCCCCACAAAGTTATGACAGGGTTCACTTTTTTGCAGTTTCGAGGCAATCCACGGTTTAAAGATGATGTTTCCTTGTCCGCATGATCCTATAGAGTCTTGGGGATTAGGCCCTATCGTTAATCCAGCAAGGTTTTATAATTTTATTTCAAATTTGAGCAATTAATACAAAGGCTTTGTAAATAATTCTACACATGTATAACTTCAATTTGCACCGTAGCATTTCGAAAAATAATTAAACCGTTTCAAATGCTCTTAAAATATTGAAGAAACTATAAAGTTCCTTATAGTATTCAAGTGTATTTTATTAAATGTTGCGAAAAAATTATAAATTTGGTATATTAAGTAGGTCGATTCAATATTTTTATTATATTTCATTTTTCGGTAAAAAAAAGAATATATTCTCAAAAGTAAATAATTTAATATACGTTTTTGACCAAAAATTGATTTCCGATCAACAAATGCATTTAATTACATAGTTTTAAAAATACCATCTTATTTTATTATCAAATAATAAAATATATCAAAATTTGAATTAATTCGTAAAAGTCGTATAAAAGAAACTATCAAAACTATTGTGCTCTCGCCGTAAAAAGGAGAATAATTCAAAATTTCAAACCAAAAGATGTATTTCGAAGGCATGAAACCAAAGATCGATCTCAATAGTTTACCCCAGACCATGGTTCAATTGTGACTTATGGCCTCTCATATACATAAAATTAAAATAATCGAATAATGTTGATATATGGGTTTATCATTTATGGGTTTATGCCCGAGCTGTTAAATTATCGGAATTTAATGAAGATATGCTCCTCGCTATCCCCCCCGGGCCCCGGCTAAAGATGTCAAATGAAACCAGCCCAAGCAGCCTAAGCCTGCAGCCCACTATCTAGTCTCCTCCTCAGCTTTAACCATAATTGTTCTTTTGTATTATATTGAGCTTCTCAATCACAGCAAAATCTCTTTTGAATGATTGAATTTTTACGATTTGATGATTGTATTGTGTTCTCTATCATTAAGGGTTTGATATTAGTATAGGTGGTTAGGCAGGTGATATAAGCTCACTTTATAAATTTTGATGGGATGACTCTAAGAATTATATAATTAATTATATTTAGGTAATTTCTCCATTTTATTTCTCTTTTTGCCATTAAGTTAAATTATCGGTGACGGTGAGAGGAGAAGAAGAATATCTAGTTATGTCCCAACTTTAGTAATTATCTGACTTTCATTATTGGTCGGAGAATGAAAGAAAGATCTAGCCACAATAACTTTAATAATTATCTATCGGTATGAAAATTCAAGTATAATATATCTATACTCTTAATTATATCGCTTCGCAAAAATATTTTTAGTTGATACTAACGTCATACGTCCATCAGTTTAGAACCAGCGGGTATTCTCTATATTGAAAGAATTATTTTGATTGTTTTTTGTACATCAAATCTGAATTAGTTGAATTGTTATCATTACTGAATATTTGACATATGTATTGCGGGCCATGTATATGATTGTTAATTATTTGAGTTGTTGTTGGAATAATTTTGTGTGCTTCTTTTCAATGCTTCGGTGCAAGCTTGGCTCTTTCAAATCATCTATTTTAAGCTCAAATGTTTTGTAGGTTTTGGGATTTAGCATATATTTGCTAGTTATTTTTTTCTGGATTTAAGTTGTGTTTGTCGGTGATTTTGCAAAGAGGCCTATTATCTTATATGACTTGTTCCTCATCCTGGGCGGTCGTAGAGGTTGTATGAGTTACATATAATCTCACTAATATGTTCTTTTCTCCATATTTTCCTCTCTATATCTATATTGATGTGCCAACCAATTTTACACAATTATCCTTATTTTCCTGTACCGTGAGTTTGAGGGAGGATAGCTAGGTTCTAGCTATATAGTTGAATTTGTTTTTCCTCTTTTTATAACGTGTTAAGGGAGATGTTATGGCATTCTAAACTTGAAGTAACCAAAGATGCATACACACGCGCACAAACACACACAAAAAAAAATCCTTTAATTTACAATGACATGAATTTTAGTAGTGTTTTAATTAGAAAAAAATATTTAGAAGGTCTGAAGCTTCACGCCTTTGTTGTAGATTTGGGCGATGGCCGCTTGATATTGTTATGTTGTTGCATTCGACGATATCCTTTCTTTCATTTTTCTTTCATGGTGTCAAACTCAAAAGTTTGATTCTCTTTATTTCTAGTCATTTGATAGTGAGAGACTCGAGTTATGAGCTGTATATAATTGAGGATGGTGTTTGTCTCTTTTTGGCCTCGAGACCGATCCACAAGTTCTGAACATTGATGCAATTAGTCAGAGCAGTGTTCCCTAGTTCGAACACTCTTAATCTAAGGCTTGTTGTTGCATATAAGAAATCTTAGGACCCCAAAATTATGTTCCTCTAAAGGAAGTTTCTTATGATCGCATTTGTGATCTTGGGCACAACTTTTTTCTCGCTCCACTTGGAGAAGTATTTGACCACGACCACCACATATTGCCTTTGCCTTGGGGGCTTGGAGTTCGTGGGAAAAGTCCTATAATATTGATCCCCTACGGATCGAACGACCACAAATATCAATCAAGATCATGTTAGCGGAATGTTAGTGAGTGATATTGACATGTTTTTGGCAATTGGCATGAAAGCCTTTTTACACAAAGTTTGGGCTATAAGTCGAGTGAGTAGCTCATATTTATAACTAAAGTGTCGCGCCTCGGTAGGGTCGTCATGGAAGTCTCAATGTAGAATATTAACTTGTCAAGCCAATTACAATTATCAAACTTAAAAAAAAGAAAACCTCAAGAATGATATAAGGTTTTCAAAGAATAATAACAAAACTCTTGAGGAAAGAATTTTAAAGCTTGAGACCCATAAAGGGAAACAAATATTGATTCCTGAAATGGAAAATTCCGAATCGGAAGATCAAATTATTTTCTCAGATGAGAAAGATTTTTTATCTACTTTAGAGATGGTAACATCTCAAAAATGGTACATAAAAATATCTCTTTTGATTGACAATAATTACAAGAAAGAGTTTATAGCTCTGGTTGATAGTGGTGCAGATTTAAATTGCATCCAAGAAGGGATTATTCCCACAAGGTATTTTTATAAAACTACCCATTCCATTAGTGCAGCTAATGGACAGAAAATGAAAATTGATTACAAGCTTCCAAAAGCTTATATTTGCAAAAATAAAGTTTGCATTCCTGAAAGTTTTATTCTTGTTAAGAATATTACTAATCCTGTTATACTAGGATCTCCATTCTTAAATAAAATATTTCCTATAACACATATTGATGAAAAGTGTTTAGTAGGAACTTTTGAAGGAAAAGAAATATCTTTTCAGTTCATTGTTGAACCTTTTACAAGGATTTTGAATCAAATAAAGGATTCTTTGATTGAAAGAAAAGAAAATCAAATAAATTTTCTTAAACAAGAAATTGATTTGAATAACATTGATAATGTTCTTAAAAACCATAAGCTTCAAGATAAGATTAAATTACTTCAAAATCAGTTTTCGTTACAAATTTGTAATGATCATCCCCATGCATTCTGGGACAGAAAGAAACATATTGTTTCTCTTCCTTATGAAGAAGATTTTGATGAAAGAAAAATTCCTACTAAGGCTAGACCTTGTCAGATGAACAGAGAGTATATGGAACTCTGTAAGAAAGAGATTGAATCTCTTCAAAAGAAAAGACCTCCTAAGTCTTCCTGTTTCATATTTGGTTATCTTAGATGGAATAAGATCCTTGGAAAGGACAATCAACAAGATTATCTTGTTAGATTTTACTTTGATAAAGGGAACAATAGCCGAAAAAATTATGCTACTATAGAAAAAGGGATTTTGGTTGTTTATATGAATAATTTTGAATTTCAAAAAGGTTATGACAATACTCTTCTCGATAATTTTTGCAGGATTTGAAAAGATTGGAATTGGAATGAGTCAGAATTTCCTTCCCTAAGATTTTATAAATCTATCAATTGGGAAAAGTCTAAGAAAATTCGCAATTATGTGAAATATTTGGTATTTCTATCACATGAGCATGATAGAACTATAGCCTATTGGGAGGATAATATTCAGCATTATATTCTGAATTACAGGGAAAATATCAATTATATTGAAAGAAAAAGTCAATATGAGAATGCTTGTATTCATATTAATTCCAGTAAATTTTATAAGGAAAAACTCCTTGAAGAGATTAATTATTATATTATTTAATCTTGCAGGTATGGAATCGCCCATTAATATTGGGAATTGGAGAAAATTCAAATTTGATTTTAATCCCCCTTTAATTAGTCCATATGATATCAGGACTAATATTAAAGCTCCTGGTTTGGAAACTGTTTGGCGTCATAAATTGATGCTTCCAAAGCTTATAGCTTGGCAAAAATATTTAGAAGCTCAAATTGAGCAGACTAAATCTTTATGCTTTTATCTTAATGAAGATCATGGCCTCGATAATTATATTAAAGAGGATGAAAGACAATTGATAATTGTTAAAAGGCATCTTCAAAAGCTAATAGCTTAAAATCATTTTCAGGATGCAACCTCGAGGAAGAGGTAGAAATTCCTCTAATAGAGGAAGAGGTGGAAGAATACTTGCACAAATGGGCAATCAGAAGCTAATAGCTGAAAATATTGCCAACATTCCATCTTCATCTTCCAGTAATACTGTCAAAGATGATCCTTTATTTAAGGAATTCTTGGAATACAAGGCAAGGCAGGAG